>JBCJKH010055604.1:0-37158 GCA_039877255.1 Loriculus beryllinus | reverse complement strand
AGCCAAAGAAACAGAAAATTGCTTCTAAGGATGCAAATTTCAAGACAGAAGAGAGCATTTCTTAGACGGTTTTGGCTTAGGGAATGGTGCCTGCAGAGAGCATGGCCTTGACACCTGCTGAAGTGCTAATTGCACTCCCAGACCAGCCCTGTGCTCTGAGCAGTGATTTCTTTGACAAGAGCTGCTTAAAAACCTGGGCAGCTGATTAACTTACAACCAAGAGCATTTAATGAATCAGGGACAGGAGCTGTCAGCTAACTTCCAAAATGCTCAGCTCTTGCTGACTGGGACACTAGCATCTCTGCAAGCCAGGTCTTTGGGGGCACTAGCCATGACAGCCTCTCCTTACCATTTCCAGGATAATCTGCTGATTTTATGTTGCAGTTTGGTGAAAGGTCTAATAGTTTGAAGAATACTGCAGTTCTTGCAGTGAGCAAGATTGCCTGCGTGGGTTGTGCGGGGACCCAAGCAGGTAGGATGCTTGGCAATTTTTGTCTGCAGGGAGGCTTATGGGTGTAAGGCTGGTATTTAGGCTGTTAATAAATATGAGGTATTAGTGGGATTTCCACTGTCAGGAGGGGTAATAGTCCACAAAGATGAGTGCTTGTGTGACTGCTTTCTTAAATCATCCCTTTACACAGTGGAAAAAAAAAATATATGAAAAACTTGAGTGTAGTTGAATCATAGGCTAACAGGCTGCATGACTTCTTCCCACTGACTGTTGGCCAGGCACTTGTGTGTGGACAGGGGCATATGCATGTGTGTTTGCATGAGTCACATTAATAGCAGTATTTGCTGTGGGCAAGGAAAAAAGGGAAAGAGTTAATTCCCAGAAGTGAAAATCCAAGTGTATTGCCTGCTGCTGGTCTCATCCTTGCCTCTCCTGAAAGACTGCATTTAAGTTTCTCCCTGCTTTTGGGCCAGGTCATGGTCTATCTCAGGGGAGCTTTTTCAGGGTGTGCCTGAAGTGTTGTTGACTTACAGGATGCTGTGATGGAAGAGCTGAGTAATCCCTGCTCCAGGCAGCCTGGGCAAGGCAGGTCTTGCTGTATCACCCTGCACAGTATTGGCTAGGGACACTGTGGGGTGCTAGACCACTGCAGCTTATTCTTGGTTTCTCCTCCTTCCCTCTCTCCCACTTTTCATCTTCCCATTGGTGCCTGCTCACCCCATGAGGGTGCCCATGTCCCCTGTGTATCACCTTTACCATAAACTGAAGGAACGCCCTGTCATCATCAGCCAGAAATTCCTCGTAGAAGCCATAGAGCACCTGTGGAGAAGCAAAAGTGGGCTATCCTCAGTCAGTGCTCCAGCAGCAATTGCCTACTGTACCCTGAGTTGCAGTGGTGATGCTGTGGGCAGGCTACACCTCACTTAGATGCCCAGGACAGCTCAGCCGGGAGCTGTACATCCAGAGGGGTCCATTGGGCTGCTCAGAGGCTGCCCAGAAGGGCTTAGGTTTTAAATGTGTTTTACTTGTGTTGTGCTGGAACCACTAACTCAGATGTGAAAGGATGGCTCTGCCCTGCCATCCGCCTGTCCCTTAGTGTATGCATCTAACAGCTAAGGTTACCAGCTGCTAAATGACTTGCTCATCTTTGCTCTACTGCTCAGCAAGCCAGTGAGGATGCTCCTTTCCACTGACCTCGTGCATCTTGCTCACTGGTTCTAGCACAAAGTGGCTTATGTCTGTAAGTTTTTTCCTTTCCTAATCTTTTTTTTTTCTTTTTTTTTTTCTCAAATACCTCTATTCTTACAAATGCCCAGAGCCCTCACTCCAGCCCAGGGGTGCCAACCCCAGCTCTCCCTCCCAGCCTGACCACAGCCACCACTACTCTATACCTTGCAAATCTCCTCCTGGGCTCTGAATATCCAGGGGGAGAATTCTCCAGACATCAGATGGTTCTGCAACCTCCTGAGGGTCTTGGTTTCCAAGGGAAGCTGCTGAATGGTGCCCTCCTCCAGGTAGGTCTGGCATATCTTCTCCCCAGTCAAATGACGCAGGAAGAAACTATTTTCTCTGCTGGGGTCTAGCACCGCAGACAGAAATTCCTCCAGGTCATGCCACAGGTCCAGGAGAAGAGTCTCCATGGGCCGGTTCTGGCACTTCAAGAAATCCCTGAAGGGCCGTCC
Organism: Loriculus beryllinus; assembly: GCA_039877255.1. Lineage (NCBI taxonomy): Eukaryota > Metazoa > Chordata > Aves > Psittaciformes > Psittacidae > Loriculus > Loriculus beryllinus. The sequence goes on along the minus strand of JBCJKH010055604.1, from coordinate 35,025 downwards.
TGCACAGGTCTCAGCACTAAGGGCCCAGGGAAGAAGACCCAAGGTCTTGACTGGCTTTTCCAGGGATGGCAGCTGGGCAACAGGTGCAGAGGAACACAGGTTAGAGAGGACTTTCTCCTTGCAGAGGTCTTTCAGGTGATGAACCTGCTCTGTGTTAGATCTGGGTCGTTTGTGACAGGTTGCTTCTCCTTTGCCTCCAAAGGCAGGGTTTCCAGGATGCTCTGACTGCTGTGGAACTGATTCCAAAGCATTCTTATCCAGAGAAGATTCCTTTGTGCTCCCAGCTGACCCTCGTTGCCTTTCTGGTTGCATCTGAAAACTGGGCATCTTCATTTCTTGGATGTCTCTTACTTCCCTGACTAGAGCCCAGATCTCCACTTTGGCCTTCTTGCTGCAGTAGGGCCCTGACAAACCTTGACTCCTTTTAATATGCATTGTGAAGAGATTTTCTGAAAAGCCTGAGGGCTCCTCTGATTTGGCCCATAATAAACGCTCCTGATATTCCTGCAGCAAAGGCCAGCACAATTTATCTTCCTTCATGCCCATCTTACAGTGGATAAAGAATTTAGGGAGCCAGTAACTCTGAATCATAAAAAGGGCCTGTTCCTGCATCTTGCTTAGGATCTCTCTCCTGGTGCTGATGGACTGAATGTGCCTGGCTTTCAGCAGTGATCCTGAAATAGATACAGGAGATTATGATGGGGAGATGGCTCCATTCAGACCACTCTCCAGCCAAAGAAAACTGGTGATGGTATCCCATCTCCATGGGAGCATCCAGGAAAGGTCACCTCTCTGGAAGGGCACTGCTCGTCCCCAGCTCCCATGCTTCGTACCAGTGATGGTCCTGCAGAGAATGATGACACTGGAGCCTTCACGCAGGTGAGTGGCTTTCAGCCTGTGGAGCAAGGACAGGTAGAGATCCCTCTGCCTTTCGTCTGACTCATCAAGCCCCAGGAGCCTTTCAGTGGTGAGCCAGAAGTTGGTCAGTTCTTCCCCTACAGAGCAGATAAGAGACAGGATTTGGAGGGAGTCCCTGAAAGCTCCACTGATGAGCGAAGCAGCTTGTGTCTTTTAAAAACAGAAAGAAGAAAAGACTGCCTGGATGACACAAGGGAACAGTGTAGAGAAGCACCATGGTTATATTTCCCTAGTGTCCACAGGCCATGCTGGAGCTCTTGTTGCTGGCACATCTTCAACAGCTTTACCTGGGTTTGCAGTGTCCCCTGTCCCACTGGTCCTTACCCATACCCCCAGCTCTGTGCCTGTGTCCCCACTGGGCAGCTTGCCAACAGCTTTTTGAGGAGGAGCTGTGGAGCATCCTGTACCCACCTGCCGTTCCTCGGATGAAGGCCCGGAAGTGCCACATAGCCTGGCTCCCGCTGATGCACTTTTCCAGTAGCCACCGGTCAGCGCTTTGCCAGTTCAGCAGTTTTGCTGTCAGGGAGAATGCAGAGCACGGCATCAGGGGTTGCATGCAAAGAAGGAAGCAGTGTCCAAGAAAGCCCTTCGGGTCCCATCAGCACCCCGCAGAGGGCCTCCCTCTACAGAGGCTGCTGTAGGGCAGCAGTGCTGTAAGAGAGGATACCAGCAAATTGCACTGAAATGTGAGTTTCAGACAGGTTGTGGGGTGCATGTATGATGTTTGCAAGGGCAACCTGCTTATGTCGGTGATAGTCTGCCCAGCTATCATGCCTCTTTCCCTTGCAAACATCCATCTTTTTTGCTTGAGTTTGGGGCTTGCTCTCAACTTTCTTCAGCTTGATGTTCTACCCAACTGGAGAAGAAGCAGCAATACACTCAGAAGCAGCACAGGAGCAAGCTTCAATGACTTACTTGCTTTTTTTTTTTCAAACAAAAATCTGCATACCTGCTGCCATAGCTTGCTTTCCAGTGGCCTTCCCTTGTGTTGACATGTAAGCTGGCAAAGTAGTTGGCTGGGCTGAGATGGCTCATTTTAGGGGTAAACTGAGCACACTCAGACTTGCTACTGGTAAGGTAAACAATGGCATAGGCCTGTTTTCGCAGTGCAGCATGCATCAAACAAGAAGCATATTGCAATACAGTGTGAGAGCCCTGGGCACCCCCATAGCAGCAAACCTGAAATGTCAGGACCTCAGCTTCCCATTCCCATGCTCTCCAGCCCTCCTCCACACATGAACTGCATGGTAAACCCTGCTAAGCAGCTATCTCAGTTCAACTTCACAGAGGAAGAGAGTCAGTACTAACAGGGCTGCAGGGTAAAGCCCCATTCATCCTGTGGAAACCCTGGGCCCTGCAATGGCTTTTTAACCCAGAGCAGAGGCAGGACCCGCTGGGCAGGCACCAGGTGGTGACAGCCCCAGTGAGAGGAAGCCCAACTGTGGTGAAGCCAATCTGATTTCCTCTGTGCCACGATGACTCACCTGCTTCCTCCGACCGAATGAAACTCAGGAGCTTCTGGCAGAGGACGAGGTGGAGGCAAAGGCTGGATTTGCAGAAGTGAGGCAGCCGGTGCTTTTCCAGCCAAGCCAGTAAAGCCGTGGGGCTGGGATCCTGCATTGCAATCCCCACACCCAAGGAGAGGATTAGGCTGTGAGCAAGGAGCCGTCTCTTGCCTGGGGATTATGGTAAGTAAAGGGCTGCTGCTATGGCAGAAAGAGGCAGGGGAAGGTGCCCTGTTAGATGGTGAGTGATGCAAGCCATCCACCTGCTGAGAAAGAATGGGGATACTCAAGCTATAGTCCCTGCCCTCATCTCCATGAGCTCTGCCTGCAGATCAGGGAGACTTTGGGCTGTGTGCAGCCTGCCCACCTTCCCAGAGCCCAGACAAGAAGGCACGGCAGCTTTCCAGCAGCACCAAGAGGAGCGGGTTCCCTTTTGCTACGGGATCTGAGCACTGCAAATGGTGCTTATGGCCGTGGGGAAGTGGGACATCCATGGAGAGGGCTGAGCCAGCTTGAGAATCAGCGGGACTTCACTCCTGATGAATTCAGGAGGGATACAGGGTGCAAAGGGATGATGTTTGTGTTGTTCTTCTCTGCCACCACATATGCTCTCAACTCCAGCTATCAGTCTTTATGGAGGTCTTTACAGACCCCATAAGCTGCACCAGGATTTTAAATGGCTTGTGCTTCTTCCAAGGCTTAAAGGCAAAATGATGTCTGCATCTGAAATAATCCCCCACTGCATGAACAGGAGAGCCAGAGAGTGGCCTTTGTAATGAGAGGACAGCTCTTTCCTTCCCCCGCTCTCTACCCTTCCTCCTCCTTCCCTCCTCACAAAGAGGCATTTTCTCACCAGATGGCTCAGCAACTCTGGCCAGAGGTTCCACTGGCCTGTACTGCTGATATAAATGGGTGTCTGGCCAAAAACCTGCATCGAAAGGAAAGGAGAGATCTGAAAGAGATGGAGGGTGGCATGGGAGCCCATAGCCCAGCTGTTCTAGTTAGTTCTCACTACAGGGAAGGGCATGACCTTCCCTTGCAGACCTCTATCTCCAAGCTGAGGTGCTTAGGTTTCCCTCATTGTCCAGCCTGAATGTGGTGTATTCACAATTTTCCTGGGGCCTTTACCACCACAGAAGCTGGAAGTTTACATGAGAAGAGCTCAAAAGGGCTTCATGGTGCAGAGTGGACTTACAGGAAGATTCAGAAATGTGTTGAAAAAGTCGACAAAAACATCATCTCTCAGCAGAAGCCTCATGTCCGTGGAGGCTATGGTTGCTACAAGTGGGAGAAGAGAAAGTTACCTGGGCTTTGTATTGTCAAGTGTCATATAAATATGAACCCAAGGATGAGTTTTGACAGGGACAGCTCTAGGGAATGTACAATATGGGTTTGTCATGTGCACACAGAGGAGGATTTGGACCCGGGACAGTCCTTGAACATTGGTTTTCAGTGCATCCATCTGCTCTAGGGGGGGTGACACAGGGTTTTGGAAAACACCAGCTTCAGCTGCATGCAGGAGCTGGAAAGTTCAAGTGGCAGCTTCCTGAATAGCAAAGGTTCATGATTCACGGAGGATGGGCACAAATGCAGTGGCATCTGTAGGACAAGAGAAAGGAGTTGCTGTGGTGGGAAGTGACAAACTGTACTCCTCCACCTTACCCAGACACAAGTATAACTGCTATCATGCAGAGAAACTGTGCTCTGGTGCTGCTGTTTCACCCCTACTGATGGCCTGAGTCCTCCTGTTCAGGTTTTTGTAGCAAATCACTCCAAATTAGCAGGCACCATCAGGCCAGGAGCAGGTTGTGCCTCTGGGTAGAGTGACAACCACTGCAAACACCCACCCCCTCCACCCAGGACACCAAGGCAGTGTGTCTGTAGCACTCAACACCTCCTGCTATCCTGTGAAGTTTTATTCATGTCTGAAAGATCTGGATGCAAAGGAGGGGTGGGCTGGCATCAGCCTACCGATGGGTGGGTGTACTTGAAAATGTTCACTTAAGTGAAGGCACAGATGTGTCACAGGGAGAACACACATTTTGGAAGGCTAACACTGCTTCGAACCCTGCTGTTTCCTTTGGGGCATGCTTAGAGAGGCTGAAGCCTTCAGCAAAGGTAACTCACCAGTGGCCATCATGATGCTGTGTCCCAGGGATTTGTTCTAGAATTCTACGGTTACCTAGTGAGTTCTCAGTGGGATTACTGAGAACCCACAGAGGACTCTCGAGGACCACAGAGCTCTCTGCACCTCCCTCTTTGTTGCCCTTCAGGGAAATATTGCTTTTCTAATCTCCGGCACTGCAAACGCACTTAGGAAGTCCTGGAATTAAACCCTTCCCCTATCTCCACTTCCTGCCTTCAAACCAGGTTCTGGGTAGTACCTCAGCACTGTGTGTGGTTGCTGCCAGGACATCTGCTCAGCTAGCGATGGAAATTTCACATGAGATCCTGCTATGTCTGCCCCAGACAGAGCAACTGCAGATTTCTTATTAGCTGTCCTGCATCATCAGATCTGGGGCTGAGACCCAATCTTGAAGACCTTCCAGTATGAATAGGAGCAAGAAAGAACAAACGATGTCTCTCTTGAAGCAGCAGTGACCTGTTTCCCTGGCCTGAGGAGGAATCTGTCCCCAGGTGGGTATCTAATAATGTGGTGTCAGGTTTTGGGCACCATCGTGCCTGGGGCCTTTGATGTGATTTGCAGCAGAGAGGTGGGTGTGCTTGTCTGTGGCTCTGTGCTGTTGGTGGGAATGGGAAGGGGTCTGTGGAGAGTGTGGAGCAGAGGTTTTGTGGCTCTTCCTGTACTGGACATCTCTCTGTGCTTGCCTCAGAGGTTGGCTGCAGGACGGATTCTGCCAACCTTTCAGCCCTGAGCTTCCTTGCTCCAGCCATTAACAAAACGCAGTTGCATTATGTTGAGCGTCATGTCCCGTTCTGTCGCTGTGCCTGCAGTCCCTGTGACTGCACGGGCAGGGGTACACACACGCAGCAGTGTGCAGACCCCCTGGCGCACCCCGCAGCGTCCCCCGAAGCGAGAATACGCCACCAGGTGGCGCTGTCAAATCAGAAACGTGTGGCTGTCCCCGGCAGCAACGCGGCTCCGCGTTTCAGACTTGGGGACTCCGCAGCCGCAATCAGCACAGGGCCAACTAATAATTAATTGTGGGGCTGGTGCTGGGGACCCCAGGGTGACAGTCTTGGGCTATTGGCACCGACTGGCTCTCTAACCCTGAGTACGTCAGCTCATTCCTTTGTGCATCACTGCGCTGGTCTATGCAAAGAGCATAACTGGTGCTATACCAAGCCAGAAGGGACATTACAGACTTGTGAAAGCGTGTTAGAGATCATGCCTGAACTGTCTGTGTGCACACGTGTGACTTAGGGAGCTCATGTGCTGCCACACTGCAAGGTACTGGCTATATTGTATTAGTTCACATGGTTAAAGCTGTTGGGTTTAGCAGCAGTAAGTGGTGTGCGTGTCCTCAGGGTTCACATGAGATGCGTGTTCTGGTGGTGACAGTGAAGGGATGTTCTCCTTTGGGTGATGTTTTGGGTTTGGGAGGTGAGGGCGACGACTGACTTGTGCATTGCTGCAGGATAGCTTGGCAATGCCTGCCCTGCATCAGCTGCATCAGCTAGCTGAGCTCTAGGATGAGGCTGAGCACAGCCCCTCAGGGATGCACACTCCCCTTCCTTCTGTCACAGCCTGGGGATATGAGCTGGTCACTGTGCCATACCTCAAACTAACATGGGGAAAGAGCAGCCATGAGCCTTAAAACATCTGCTTGACCTAGTGGTGCCAGGCAGAAGGAATTCTGTGAGACCCTGGGAAGGTGCTGCTCTGTTCACAAATTCAAACTGATTTGTGGTGCTAAGCCCGAGAGATGAGAAGAGCATTAGGGATGAACTGGTGTGGCTGTCACATACATGAAAGAGCCAAAAGTCCTCAGGAAAAGGTTGTAACTGTCAAAAAAGTACATTTTCCAGTTGGAAACTGAACAGATGTCCAGTGAGACACTGCTGATGGTTGTTCAGCTCTGAACTGACCTCACTGGGGCTGTTCTGGTTTCTGCTGGGAAAGGACCAAGGTTGTGAGCAGAAACAGGCCAACATGGTTATTCTGGGAGTGTACAGAGCAATTTCCATGGGGTCTCTCCCTGAGAGGAGACCCCAAAAAGAATCTCCTCTTGGGGAGACTCCACTAGGAGTGGACTCCACGAGGATGGAGCTCCATTCAGCTTAACCTGCAGGAAAAAAAAAGAGGCTTTAAAAATAGGTGGACACATGAGTACAGACCAGGGGAGGGGCTCTCTGTGAAGGGATCTCAGAGAAGAGTGCAGAGTGGCTGGACCCTATTTATACATAGATAAGGGTAGGGTTGCAACACCAAACACGTCAGAAGGGCCTCACTCTCCCTCTGTCCAAGTCCAAATTACCTGTGTCCTGCATTTACTGTAAGGGTGGTGAGGCACTGGAATGGGTTGCCCAAAGGAGCTGTGAATGCTCCATTCATGGTGGTGTCCAAGGCCAGGTTGGACAGAGCCTTGGGTGACATGGTTTAATGGGAGGTGTCCCTGCCCATGGCAGGGGGGTTGGAACTGGATGATCTTCAGGTTCTTTCCAAGCCTAACTATTCTATGATCCCCTAGCATGGGGAGCAGCCCACCCTTGGCAGACCTGAGGCTGCCTCTGCCAGGGCAGAGCATCACAGTTCTGGGGTGGCAGAGGGGATAGGGTTGGATTTCTTATCCTTGCTCAGTATAAACCAGTATGGCAAAGTCCAAGGCTGCCTGACCACAGGGTCAGCCTCACTGCCTGCAGTCACTGGCTGCTTACAGCCTCCCCAGGCAAGCCAACCTGCCCCTTTTGGGGCGGGAGGGATGGTGGGGCTATTTCCCCCACAGCCCCAGTTGGTACCCACCGACCCATGGCAACCCTGAATACCTTGACATTGCTTTTGGTCTCAGCTGATGGTCTACAATCCTTGCAAGCTGGAAAGTCCCAGCACAAGGGAGTGGTGCAAGCACCTTGCTGCACAAACCTGCTCTCTGTCTAGCATAGGTATTACATGCTCAAAGTGATCTTCTGGGGGAAGATTGTTTTTTCTTTTCCCTCCATACAGCCTCAGCCTGTTCTCATATAAACAGTTCAAGACACCTCAAAGACTGTCAGCAATGGGTTATTACTTTTTGGCCCATAGCACCTTAAAGTTTAAAGTTTTTAAGAAATTGTCTGAGGTTTCAGGTATCACAGTTCAACTTTAAATATGAATTCCTTTCTTGAACATACTAGAATTATTTTTTATGTATGATTTTCATGCTCAGTCCTCTGGGTGTGTAGACTTGTTTGCTTAGCAAGGACATCTCTGGTATTTCCTTATATTAATTAGAGGTATTTTTGAGCCTATTGCCATTTGTCTGTAGTTTCCTTGCTTGGAGCAGACCATGAAGGCTGGGCTCTGACCTGTTACACCTGACAGCCCCTGCAGAATGCTCTGTGTTTGCCTCCCTCTTCCCCAGCCAAGGCAAAATCACTTGTGTAACCTTACACCAGTGTCCGGGTGTGTTGACTTTACTGGTCCAGGTTAAATATGTGTTGAGGCAGGATGGGGACCTAGATCAGTCATAAGGAAGGGCTATGGACAACAGCACTTTGCAGTTCTGTTTTATGATTTACAGTGTTGGGCCTGGATCCTACCACTTAATCCACTTGGGCAGCAATTTGAGGATTTCTGCACTCTCACTTACAGAGATGTGAAGTATATTAGGCTGAAATTATCTGCCAGCCCCAGCTAAAATGGCCCTGACCTAGCTGGGAGTGCATTTAGCAGTGTGAACAGCACTAATAAAAAAGGACCAAAAAACCCAACAAAAACAACCCTGTACACTGTGACTGACTTCCAACTGCAGGGAAAGGCATGTGCTGAGTGCTCCCTGGGATATTCTCCACCCTTGTACAGAGCAAACCGAGCCAAGCAATTTCTAGGTCTCAAATCCCGCCTGCCCCTGACGTTCTCATCTTCCAGCTTTCCCTGGTTGCTTTTGAAGGCAAGCACGTGCTTCCCGGTGGCGGACCCCACTCACTGAAGACGCTCAGCCTCTGCGGAAGGTTTGCACGCGTGCAGGGCAGAGCCAGCAAGAGGTAAGTGCTGCCTGCTAGGGTTGCTGCCAAACCAGCTTGAAGCTGGCAGCCACAATGCCCCTCCTGTAAAGAGCCCTCCTGGGGGAGGCAAGGGAGGGAGGCTGCTGTAGGATGAAGCAATGCCATGGTTTCCTGTAAGGGGTGGCAAGGTGGGCATCCAGCACAGAGACCATCACCAAGGTGGCTGAGAAAGGGATGAAGAGGGAGGTGCAAGCAATGGGAGAGGAGGAGGTTGGGCAAGGCTTTCCTGGTTGCTGCGTTTCGAGGTCCCTCTTCCCTAAATGTGTCATGGGTGCTGAACAGCATGGGGAGGGAGCTTTTTTTGTTTTCTTTGCATATGCTTCTGCATGGGTTTATTTATTAATTTTATTTCTTAAACTGCCCTTCTGTGCAGCCCAGGTAACTTGCTCTGCCTCCAAAAGCCCCCGGGGTCACCAGACCTCAGCTACCCTTGACCCTGGCAGCATCTTCAAAGAGAGCATGAGCCTGCTACGGAGTGTGCAATGTTTGTTCTCTTATCGGGCAAGCAGCTACCGCCTCCCTGCCTTGGGGGGTTTCGTCAGCCTCCTGAAGTGCTCCAGGGGACACCCATCCGTTGCTGCTGTTTGCACAAGGTCAGTCCCCCCTCACCTCCCTGGTGCAGATGTTTCCCCAGCCCATGGTGAGCTCCCTGTCCTCACTTAGTGACTGCTGTTCCAGTCTTACCTGGGCAACTTGTAAATGAAGCACCTGCTTGTCTTGGCGAGGCGTTAGGTTTATTTTTCCAGCCCTTGCTGGTAAAAAGGGCTTCATCTTTAGTATCTGCAGCCCCATGAGCCCACTTAGGAGCTGAGGTCTCAGTAGCAGCGGGCACACTGGGATGGGTCCATGCAGAAGCAGTTGTGCCCAGCAGTAAGCAGAGATGAAGGTGGTGCAGGATCAGGATATCCAGCCTACGTCTTTATGCAGGACCTTGAAGCCCAAAGTGCTTTCCCAGATGGGCCTGAATATGGTGTATCTGAATTCAGGAATGTCTTAGCTGTTGGGCATGGGGAGAGGAGAGACGTGCTGAAGACGTCCCTACTTACTGCAGGGGGAGCTGGACTAGATGACCTTTAAAGGTTCCTTCCAACCCAAAATATTCTATGATTCTATCATAGAATCCTATTCTATCATCCCTCCTCCCAGCTGTGCCATTGCTGGTAGAAGGGGCATTTTGGGTGCATCACACTTCCTCCTGTGATCTAACCAGTCACAACAAAATGAACCATTCCTCCTTCCTGTGACATCTCTATTTAAAAAAAAAATATATATATATTATTAATTTCTGTTTAAGATTTTTTGTTTGTTTGTTTGTTTTTTGTTTGGTTTTTTGTGGTTTTTTTTTTTTTTGTTGTTGTTGTTTGTTTTTGTTTTTGTTAGTGCTGGTGAAAAACAAATCAGTACCTGGGCTTTGCAGGACAGATCCACAATCTGATCCCAGAGTTGACAAGCTCTTCAGCTGCAGGGTCTGGCCACCCTTTGAGATGGCCCCAGGGTGCTGCCTCAGGGTGCAGCAGCAAAGCCAGCAGCCACCTGCCCCAAGGCCTGAGCCACAGTTTAGTAGTTTAGTATCCTGACTCTTGATGTTGAATTGCATCCTGTCCTCCTCATGGTGTGACATTTCTGCATTTTAAGGCATTCCCAAATTTATGAGGCTGCACTTTTGGGGGTGTTGGAGGGGAGGGTGCAAGGCAGCTGGGGGTGAAGATAAGGTCAGGGATGGGGGCTCATATGGACAGGGATGGCCATGGACAGCAGCCACAGCAAGGCACCAGCACAGGCGGAAGCCATGACCCCTTGCTGCTTGGCTCCTGGCTGGGGTTGTAAAAAGAGATGCTGGGGTAGTAATAGACTGGGCACACCTCATGCCAACTGTGAGAGACTCAACAGTCCTGGTCCCCAGACCTCTCCTGGAGAGACCAGAGATCTCTGTCCCAGCTGTGTGCTATCCCTTCCGTGTTTGCATTGCTGCCTTGGAAGCAGAAGCCTGGCCAGTCCAGCCCTGACCCACACACACAGCTCACCAGGTGCTTTTCAACCCTGGCAGTTGTCGCAGGATATAAACTGTGCCGGAGGGAAGTGCCGGGGGAGGTGAATAAAGGTGTTCCCACGAATTAATAGGAGGAAGAAAGAAAAACATGAGCCAGTTTGGGCTCGCCCCTAGAGCGGCGCATTGTTTCTGGCCGGCTCGCTGCGTGTTTAGAGCAGAGCCCTTTGAAGGCTGATTTAAGTCCATTCCTGGGAGGTGTCACCTGTTGGCACCGTGCCTTCCGCAGCTCCCCGATGAGGTTTTTGTCTCGTTGAAGGCTGGCGACAATAAGGGTCACTGGAGCACGCAGCTGGCAGAAGGCACAGGTTGAGCCGTGTTTCCCAAAAAAACCCCGACAGCCCGGAGGGGAGGAGGGGACGGCAGGCGGTAAACAAGCTGCCGGGAGCCCTAAGGGTACATTTATCCCCCGCCAGCCTCCCGGGAGAGGGCGCTGGCTCCGCGGAGCCGGCACCCGGCTTTTCTCCGCTGGCTCATAAATACGTACAGGAGCCTGCCACCAAACCTCCCCCGGGGCAGGGAGCCACATGCTCCCACCCCAACCAGGAAACCCTTGTTCACGCTGCGGGGCCCTCCCAAGCAGTGGCTTGCTGGCCGGAATGTATTTATCGGATGGAGAGGAGGCGTTTACATTGCAAAGCTGTCCCTGCCTCTCCGCCCCTCCTCGGGGTGGTTCAGAGCTCAGCAAGTGAAAAGAGGATCTTCCCAGCCCCAAGGCTCAGAGGGTCACCCTGCACTGCAGGGACTTCCACCCGGCAACACCCTGGGCTTGTTAACTGGTGCCAAAGTTTCTGGGAAATTTGCAGCTATCAAGTACATTTCTAAGAATTTGCAGCTATTGGAGCTGTCAGTGTACTGATAAAACAAACTCTTCTCAGCAAACCTAGGGAAAAGGGCTGGGCACAGCTTTACATTGTGGTTTGACAGCCCCCTTTTATGGGAGCTATTTTGGATCTCTCCTGGCCTGACAGGGTCTCAACACCAGCTCCTGCCTACTTTTGCTTCAGCTGAGCTGCTGAATTCAGGTAACCACATTCAGATAACCTGGCCTGAATGTAAAATCCCGAGCTAACTTCTGTGGGTAAAACATAGCATTTGTTTCTGTGTTGACATCTTTATACATAGGAGGTACTGGGGGGAGGCAGTTTCTGTCATGCTTGGTAGCTCTGCCTTGCCCAGTCAACGCCGGGAGGTGAAAAGCACTAATTTTATCTGGGTTCTGTACAGCCTTGGGGGATTAACACACACTGCGGCTGATCCAAGGTGGTGTTAAAGAATAAGAGGGGTTGTCCCCAGAGGGAGGGTGCAGACCTGGTTCTTAAGATGGGCAATAAATCAAGGTGAAGCTCTTCCACCTCTTCCTGGCTGAGGATCCAGGGGTACCTGTCCACTTTTCTCCCAGACCCTGGCTGTTGGGAGGCTGCGTCTTCAGTAAGGTGGTTGTGACAGTCAGGAGGGTCCAGCTCCAGGGATAGCAGTTTGGGTGCTAACCCTCAAAGCTGGCATGAGGCAGCTCAGCATCCTGTCACCCTGAGGCAGGTGTGTGGGTGGTATGTACTTGGCCTGATACTTGTGTGTGCATGCAGGTATGTGCCCATGGGTGGCAGCTCATTCTGCTAGTGTTGGCAGTGCTTTTCTCCTGCCGCTTGGGCCGGGGTTGGGAGGTGCAGAGAGCTGAACAGGAGCGGGATGGGACAGCAAGAGCAAGCTGCCGGGGTGGAAAAATACTGGGCAGTGCCTGCAGTTTGCAGGATACCCCCTGCCAGATACCCCTGCCTCTGTAGTGGGTGCTCCTGCACCCACAGTGGGGCTTGGAGACAGGGACCAATCCTGTCTCCTGGAACGAGGGTCTTAGCTCGGATCCAGAGGATTCAGGTGCTGGAGCCTGTTACTTGCTCCAAGGGGCAATGGGGGATTGAGGAGCACTATCTGTTCCTCCACCCCCAAACATTATGCACCAAGCCTGGGCCAGGGTTTAGAGCGGGCTCCAGTTCCTCCCCCTCTTTCTTCCCTGCTGCCCTGTTTACTGTCGGCGGCTGATTTCCATCCCTAAGAGTTATGCAAAGGCAGCTGCTAATGTAAACCCCGCGGAAAGCCCTGGATCTACTCCCGCCGCCGCTTTCTCAAAACTCTGTGAGATGAGGGGTTATTTTTTCGGGCCGAGAGGACCGCAAAGCGGACCCGACACCCCCCCCTCCTCCCCCTCTCTCCGTGCGGGGCGAAGCGAGAGGCTCTGCCCCTCTCCCGGGGACGGGGGGCACGGTCAGCCCAGCCGCCAAAGGAGGAGGAGGAGAGGGGCGGGGTGGTGGCCCCTCGTCCCCCCGGCCAGGCCGCCGCCGCCGCTGCCCAATCAGTGCGGCGGGGCCGGCGCAGCGGCGCCATAAAGCGGCGGCGGGTGCGGCCCTGGGAGTTGAGTGTGGGAGATTCGTGCCCGCTGCCGCCGAGCGCAGGTACCGGCTCCGCGGGGTGGGAGGGGGCCGCCCGCGGCTTCCCCGCTGTAGCCCCTCGGGGTGGCGGGGTTGGTGGCGCCGCCTTGTGCCGCGCTGCTGGGGGCAGAGCTTTGAGGGGAATGTTCCTGCTTCGCTTGTTTGTGTGTGTGTGTGTGTGTGTGTGTGGGAAGAGGCAGCTCGAGTTTTCTCTTGAGAACAGATGCTTTTCGCAGGTTTCTTTCTTCACGAGGCTATTAAGATGCTTGCTAAATTGCCTCCCTGAAGGCGAGCGAAAGTGTGGGTGGCGCTGCTCGCAGGGGAGTAGGGTTAGTGGGGACCTTCCCCGGGCGGGCAGCGAGCGCCACCGTAGCAGGGTGGGCTGGCGGCGGCTGGCCCGGGCAGCCGAGCCTCCCGGCAGAGACGTCACTACGTATTGGAGTGACTTTTCAGATCATTTCACGTTTGCAAGTCGATGGCATTTCTAAGCTCCTGCAGACCCTGCTGCTTTGGTCCTGACACGGATGAGCTGGCTGTCCTCGGGATCCCCGCTCCGGGCTGTGCCGGGTTCCCAGAAATGCATCAGCTCTCGACGTGTGGGATCAGAGGCCCCTCAGACTCCTTCCCCATCGCTGCCTGGAGGCTGCTGCCTGGGTTGTTCAGAGGTTGCTTGCACTGCCTGTTGCTTGTATTCGCACTTCCTCTTTTTTTCTAGACGAGGCTTGTTTAATTTCAGACCAGCTGATCTGAGAAGGCAGCTGGGGCTGGCAGGTCCTCCTCGCTGAATGCTAAGAAAGCTTCAGCTAAGCTTTCCTGTTCAGTAACCTGGATTTGGAGCCTGGTGAGTGTGGAGGTGAAAAGTTTATACAGGGCTGAGGAGCACTTTCGAAGGCTGTCACTTGGTGGATAAGTGATACTAGTTTATTGGCAAATGTGAGCAGGAGTTTGAGTATTAATGGTACTCCGAAGGTGTCGCTTCTGGAGCAGGGCTCTCCTAGCTGCCTGCATGTGTCTGGGCTGCTGTTTTCTGTCTGCAGAATGGCATGGAACTGCTGGAGATGGCAGTGAGCCCTGTGGCCAAGCTGTCTCATGCTCCTCCCTGGCTGGAGGATCAAAAGTCTGGGAGCATAGGAGGCTCACCGTTGGGGTTGTGTTTTGTATCATCCCTGCAGGAACCTCCTCATCCAGACCACGACCATGGCCACCTCGGCGAGCTCCCAACTCAGCAAAGCCATTAAGCACATGTACATGAAGCTGCCGCAGGGAGAGAAGGTCCAAGCCATGTACATCTGGATTGATGGGACAGGGGAGCACCTCCGCTGCAAAACCCGCACGCTGGACCATGAGCCCAAGAGCCTTGAAGGTGAGAGGGCAGGTGCAAGATTCACAGCCCGTTGCTGCATGGAGAAAGCAGCTGTGCTTGGCTGCTCCAGAGAAGGGTTGCCATTTTTCTCTTTCCATGGTGGAAGAATGGTACTTGAGGAAAACATTGCTCCTCACTCCCATCCAGTTACCTCTTTCCCCAGATCCCCCAGGAGAATGTTCCCAGCTCTCCAGATGTGGCGTTTCAGTGAGATGCCTGGGGTTGGGAGCCAGCCCCTGGCACTGTCCTGCTGTGGAGGGGGCTGTTGGCAGGGGCTCTTCGGCCCATTGACTCTTGAGTACTCATTTTGGCCGGAAGTAGTTTGGCAGAAGAAAGTGGAGGGGAAAGAATGGAGCTATCCGGTGTAATTAAGAGCTTGTGTCCCTCAGAACAAACAGTCCCAGCTTACACAATAATAGCATTAGGATTTTCCCCAGCTTGCCATGGTGCTGGCAGGAGACGGTTATGAAATGAAAATGCTGTGTGTGACTGAGCAAAACTATCTTTTTCTTTTTTTTTTTTCCCCTTCTTTTTTCCCTTTCCCTTCTCTCTCTTCCCTTTTCCCTCTAAGGGAGTGGTTGGCACAGATCCTTTGAAATCTTTGTGTTTCCCATCCTCCCACTTTCCCCCCAGGATACAGAGGAGATAACATTGCCTAGTGGAGTTCACTGCCCCTGCTGTGCTTTGACCTGGAGCGCAGTGCCCAGCCCAGATGGGTGGCTGAGGGGCCAAAGTTGGCCATAGTTCCCCATATGAGATTCCACCTACATGTGATTTGCTGTCCCACCTTCTCCAGACCATGCAGCATGAATATGGGATATTTAATGGCTCCTCTCTTTCATAAAGCTTGAACCTGTCTCATGCTCTGCCCTTTTCCAGCTTGCCCAGCTACCTCTGTGAGGAGACTGGGTGTTCTGCTCATCCCCATGGTTATTGCGACATGGGAAACATTCTCTGTGCTGCTCAGTTTGCTTGGGCTTGGCCAGCAGCCCAGCTCATCGTGTTTTCCTGGGTGGCTGGGAAGTTGCGCTCTCTTGTTTTTCTCTTGTTTTGGTGTTCTGTGTTTTTGTGAGTTGATTGTTGGTTTGTTTTGCTTCCCCCATTTGGAACAAAAACAGCTGAGCTGGGATTAAACCTATCATAGGCCTGTTCCCTATAAACGTCTTCACCCTTGTACTACTGAAGGGCAGGCAGCAGGGAGACCATCCTCTTGGTGCTTGGGGACCTTAGGTCACTGTGGCTTCTTCCTCTCTGCTCCAGATCTCCCTGAGTGGAATTTTGATGGCTCCAGCACTTTCCAGGCTGAAGGCTCCAACAGTGACATGTACCTGCGACCTGCTGCTATGTTTCGGGACCCTTTTCGCAAGGATCCAAATAAACTAGTTCTCTGTGAGGTCTTCAAATACAACCGTCAGTCTGCAGGTGAATGGACCTTTTCCTGCTGGAGGTGGTGTTTGTGGGAAGGGGAGAGGGAGCCATGCCCAAATGTTGGTCATGTCCTTAGCATTATGCATGACACAGTAATAATCCCTGCCCTGAGGGTAAAAGGCAAATGAAGTGATGGTGATGGAGAAAGGGCTGGCCCTGGGATTCTTCACTGATGTTGCTGGGAATCAAACTGTGAATAATGTGGAAATGGGGACTGGAGGTGAAGATGCTAATAAGGCTCATGTTGCTTTTTCATTCTAGAGTCAAATCTCCGACACACCTGCAGACGAATTATGGATATGGTATCCAACCAGCATCCCTGGTTTGGGATGGAGCAAGAGTACACTCTTCTGGGAACAGATGGACATCCATTTGGCTGGCCTTCCAATGGCTTCCCTGGACCCCAAGGTAATCTTCACGGAGTCTGCGCTGGATCAACTCAGGAGCGCTTGAATTCTAATCAATAGAACATGGCTTAAGTGGTTCAGGCAAGCTGAAAGATTTGTAGGGGTTTCCTGAGCTGAAGATGGACAATAGCAAGCAGGATATTGGCAAAAACTAAACCATGAGATTAAGATTGTTACGGAAAAGCTAAGATAGTGACTGGCCACAACCAGATTTGCTGCTTGGTTTGATAGTCTGCAGGTGACTTAAACTCATGTCCAGCACTACAGAGCATAAGCCTAGACTCTCAGAGGGACTCGCTCTCATCAGTGCTCTGCCTTACTAGTGCTTCCATAAAAAACAGATTTTGGGACTTTTCTACACATCTGAAGCATTTGGAGAGTTCTTCCCTTTGTTCTCGGTCTTCACTGAATTTAAGCCTTTTTCTTTCTAGAAACTCATGTTCCCCTTGCTGTTCACCTGTGCTGTTGCAGGTCCATACTACTGTGGTGTAGGGGCAGATAAAGCCTATGGCAGAGACATTGTGGAGGCCCACTACCGAGCGTGCCTTTATGCTGGTGTGAAAATTGGAGGAACCAATGCAGAAGTGATGCCAGCCCAGGTAAATTGTTTCAGATGTCTCAGATAATGAGATAGTACAGAAAAATTCCAGGCAGCAAATTGCTGCCTGCTCTGATTTGTTCTGTTTTATCAATGATCAGAGCATAAGGGGGTGGGAAATGCCTCACAGCAAGAGCCTGCACCACTAAGCCTGTGACTCCTCCTCCTTGTAGTGGGAGTTCCAAGTGGGACCATGTGAAGGGATTGAGATGGGGGATCACCTCTGGATTGCACGCTTCATCCTCCATCGGGTGTGTGAAGACTTTGGTGTTGTCGTGTCTTTCGATCCCAAACCCATCCCTGGGAACTGGAACGGTGCTG
Source organism: Loriculus beryllinus (assembly GCA_039877255.1). NCBI lineage: Eukaryota > Metazoa > Chordata > Aves > Psittaciformes > Psittacidae > Loriculus > Loriculus beryllinus. Next base: position 17,847 of record JBCJKH010055604.1, on the reverse strand, counting down.
GCTGTCATACCAACTTCAGCACCAAGAGCATGAGGGAAGAAGGAGGTCTCAAGTAAGTGTTTTGAGCTGGGCTGGTAGCATCTGTTCACTAGGCTGCAGCACTTGGTTGCTAGCAGTGAGCTTTTTGCAGAGCTTTTGATGACATGGGAGATGTCAGTTTTGGCATGTTTGAGACTTTCTTCTGGATTTTTTTTTTGTGGCTTTTTTTTTTGTTTGTTTGTTTGTTTGTGTGTTTGTTTTGTTTTGTGGGGCTTTTTTATTTTGTGTAATGGTAGACTCCCATTTTGGTATTTCATGGGAAATTCAGCCTGCAATATAGCTCCATCAGTGCTGACAGAAGCATAGGTGGCCAGGATGCAGCTATTCATAACAGGCTGCCCAGCTCTTGATCTGCCACTGCTGGGAACAGACAAACTAACTCAGCATAGTTTGGTGTTTGTTTGTTGGTTGGTTTGGGTTTTTTTTTTATTCTTATTTTCAATAACCATGATAAAAGAGAAGGACCATTTGCTTCTGCCTGGGCCAGGCTGTGGAAGCAAATGCTGTGTTTTCTTAAACATGAAGATCCTGAAAATGTAAAACCGGAGTTCCTGTATGAGACTGATGTACTGACTGCAGGCAGGGACCTTACAGCACTGGATTGCAGTGGAGTTCTATGAGGCGATTCCTTCTAGTAGTTGTTTTCTTGACTTAATCATAGTGATGTCTTAAGATAATGAGCCAACCTGTGACCAGGTTGGCTCATGTGAGCTTCCTGAATAGAAATTTACTTGTTAAGCAGTCTCTTCTCTGAGACCAAGTTTTCCAGTGGCAGTGTGCCTGTGGGATTTAGCAAGGGATTTAGCAGGGGATTGAACTGGTCTTGTCTCAAACACAGCACTACTGAAGGACTCTGTGGGATTTGGCCATGGGGATTCTTTCCCAAGAAGCAGCCTGGGTCAGTGGTAGGAGTGGAGAGAAGCCATGTGTTGAGGTTGTAGAGCTTAAGGCTTCATCATGAAGCGGCTTGGGGACAGCAATGACTCTCCTGTCAGTTTGACACAAGTCAAGTGGCTCAGTTGTACCATCCATCAGACACTCACTGTGTCTTCCCCTCTTCCTTGCTTCCTTTGCAGATACATTGAAGAGGCCATTGAGAAGCTGAGCAAGCGTCACCAGTACCACATCCGTGCCTATGACCCCAAAGGGGGGCTTGACAATGCCAGGCGCCTGACTGGTTTCCATGAGACATCCAACATCCATGAGTTCTCCGCTGGTGTGGCCAACCGTGGTGCCAGCATCCGTATCCCCAGGAATGTGGGCCAGGAGAAGAAGGGCTACTTCGAGGACCGTCGGCCCTCTGCCAACTGTGATCCTTACGCTGTGACAGAGGCCCTCATCCGCACATGTCTCCTCAACGAAACTGGAGATGAGCCTTTTGAGTACAAAAACTAAGCAGACTGTGCCCATAGGCATCACCCCCCCCCCCACCCCGCACTTCCCACACCACTAAACTTCCCTTCTAGGTGTAATCCCAAGGGTACAGGATAACACATTTTGTGTCTCAGTAACTCTTGTTGTCTTGAGATAGGGAGGAGGGCAAATTTAGTTCTATCAATTTCTGGTTGTCATTGACTTCTCAGAAGACAAGAGAGGGAGAGGACGTTAGAGAACGTTTAACCACTGTTTTATTTTTTGTCTAATTCATGTGAACATCTTATGAGATCCAGTGGCTTCCAGGAACAGACTACACAGGCAAAAAGCTGGTAGGTGAGTGAAAACTTAAAACTACAGTTGACTTCCCCAAGGATCAAATTTGGCTTGTTGCCTTCACTGCTGGCTCTCTACAGACTAATGGTTCTCTAGGGTTGGTTCTGTTCTGTAGAGAAGAGAAGACAGGAGCTGTGATGTAGCCCCATGTGCTCCTGGCTGTATTGTGTGATGGGGAGATCTTCACCCTCTAGTTGCTCTCCTGGTAATTGTCTGGCACATTGAGCTACGCACAGGAGTGGTGAAAATTCCTGGTTCTGTCACTGCAAGTCACCTGATCTCTGTCTCATAACACAGAGTGAAGTAGTATTTTTATATTTAAATATAAAAACGACAAAAAAATTATATATGAAAGTGTTTCTTAAAGTAAAATAGCTGGCTTACCCAGTTGGAGCAAGCAGAGCTGCTGTGGATGCAGTCAGAGGGCCTCCAGGTGGGACTGAGGGTGAGCTGGAGGACTCAGTGGATGAGACTTGGATGAGATTTGTTTTGGCATTGATTGGAAGTTGCAGGATGTAGTTCCCAGACTTGGGAAGCCCATAACTAGAGCAGCTGCAGTGCGCTCATTAGTGTGTAGAACAACAGGAGGAAAGCGTCTTGAACTGAGAGCTGACCGGTCAACTTGACTGCATTCTGGTCAGAGCTGTGGATTGTTTTACCTTTCCAGCAGGGTTAGCATGTCACTAAAGCAGGGCTTTTGATAAAGGAAAAAAGAGTTTTAGATACTTTTTTTTTTTTTTCTTTCCCGTTTCTTAGTTTCTAAAGCTGAGTGGTTTTACCGAGACCATTAATGTCACTGTTGTGTTCTGGCTGCTGGGCTGCATGCTTTCCAGCTACGATGGGGGCTAGGAGAAGGGAGAAGCCACCCGTCCCTCCTGGCCAGCCCTGGCACCTCCCAGCTCATGCTGGTGAGTTCAAATGTCCCGAGATTTTACATTTGGGTCTTAGATGGTGCCAGTTATATTCTGTTGCATTTGGAATTCTGCCGAATAGTTGTTGGTTTTGGGTTTTTTACAATAAAAGAAGAACAAAATCATAATTCTGACTTGTGCATCATTCTTGTGATTCAACCTGGCAGCTGCCTTTGTATGCATGTTGCCTTCGCTGTTTGAAAGGAATTTGACCCTGATAGTGGGTAGGCTTTGGCTTTCATTTGTGGGGTGGATTTTTTGGCCAGTGGTCTTGCAATCCATGTGTGCTCCCCAGAAAATGGGGTTTTGTAGGTGGTGGTTGTTTCTCCAGCTGTGACTGGAGTGGGCTTTTCTTGGTGTGGGAAAGGGACTGGGCTTGTGACTGTCCATAGAGAGGGTCATGGGATAAGTATGGGTGTTTGTGAGTCTTTCCAGCCTCCTCCATACAGGTTCTACAGGATTTAGAAATCTCATAGAAAACAAAATTCCAGCAAAACAAAAAAAAGGGTTTTTGGAAGAGGACCCTTTCCTGCTGTCCCTGTAGAGAAAATGCTGCTCCATAAACAACATTGTGCTGCAAAAAGATTTTTCAGATAATTAATAAAAAATATGTAAAGATATAATAAATTAGAAGGAGAAAAAATAAATCTTTCTTCTAGACATTGTTTTCGGATTTTATTTTTTTTGCCTAAAGTCTCCTGTTGAGTCTGCTTTGCAGTTACCTAAACACCATTTCCCAGCTGTACAGGATAGAAAGGCTCCCTCTTAAGGCTGTGGAACTCTTGCTAAATTGAGCCTGAAACATTCAGAAACTGAATTTGCTGCTTATGTATTTATATAAAGTATTTTTACTTTTAATCTTAGTTTTTCCTGTTTACTCACACATCCTTAAAATGTGAACAATGGTATACAAATGTTCACTGAATACAAGAAAATGCACATAGTGGCCCCAAAGGGTTTGCCAGGCACATTGGAGCATGAGGAACTTCTGTGAATGAAGAAATCAAAAGTAGCACCAGCTTTTTGAAGTGCATGTTGGTTTTGTTCCCTTTCAACCAAACATCAGCTCAGGAGACAAGGCTGCTCAAAGATGATTAATATATCTGCTCACACACCAGACTTTTCCCCATAACTGAATTTTAAGGCAATCAAAATAAGATTAGCCACAGCTCCCTTCAAATACAGCCTGCAGCAAATGAGCTAATCAAGATCTTACTTACAGCATCTTTTAACACTGAACTATGCCAGCCCAATCACCATGAGGACATGAGGGCTTTTCTCTTTCTGAAAAGCCTGATGAATCAGGTGTGTCTCATTGGGTTTCTTCTACCTTCCCAGAGTGCCCTGATGCTGCTCCAGTATCCATATACCACTTCCCTTTTTTTTTCTTTTTTTTTTCCCTTTTAATAATTTTTAGCACTATTTCATCTTTGTTGTAGATCAGCCTTTTCATCCTTATGCAAACTCTGGGTCTGACCACCTCTTCCTGAACACAGCTTCTAGAGGAGAAGTCAGCTAGTGGTAGGTGGGTAAGGTTTTGCTGAGCTGTCTTTTGGCTACTGTTACCTGGTGGGGGAGAAAGGCACCTCTTGTTGCTAGAGAAAATAGTTTTTATTTCTCCAAGTCTCTGTTTTTCTCTTTTGCTGGGATGTTGATATTGGCCTGTGTGACTGTCTTGCATCTCTTTCTGCAGTGGAGAATGGGAAGGGGTGGTCCCAGGAAAGGAGCCAGACACAGGCTACTGAAGGGGTGATTTGCATAGCTCTGCAAGAGACTCTGTTTATGCTCGAACCTCATGTTATGAGAGTAGTCCTACTTTGCTCTCTTGGAATGCCATCTGGAGGCAGCTCCTCCAATACAGTGTTCAGAAAAGTCATGGCTGAGATCTACACTTGCTGTTCCTCGGCATTAGTGCGGAGCAATAGAAGAGGAGCTGGGGGTCCTTTGGCCTTTTGAAGGAGGCCAGGGCATGCTCCGTGAAGGTGCTGTAGCCCAGCCCACGGGGAACAGGTCAAGTGTGGTGGGTTGATAGTTCCTTGTGTGACCCAGATGAGAAAAGTGGTAGAGCAGGAGGGGAATCCTGCCATCATGGATGTCAGTAATTTGGCTTCAGCTGACCTGGAATTTCATGCCACTTGTACAGTTACTGATTAAACTGAGGACAGCTCCTTATAAAACAAGTGTCAGCTCTTGAAAGGAGAGATCTCCTCAGGTCTGACCCTGTATCCCCAGCTGACTGGAAAAGCCAGACCGACCTAGGGTGGCTCGTGAGTAGGTCCTCCACGCACTAGTGGCTCTCTTGGCTCTGCCACTGGGACTGCCCATCTATGTGCAGTGTCTGGTTTCACTATGCTAGCTCTCGTGGCTTTTAAATTGAATCCTGACTCTTTGTTTGGTGATAAAGGGGAAAGTCCATCTGTAGAACTTTCAATATTGGAGACAAATAGCTTTTCCTGAGGTCATGTAGATTGTGGAGGACATCAGTCACTGAGTAATGACCCATCTGGAATCTTAAAGGTGTTTCTTATTAATTGCCTGCTTCATGAAGAAATGGTGATCTCAGTTTGTTCTTTGTGACTCTGTTATGAGCTAGTTCTGGGTGTTTTGGGACTGTCTCCCTCTCTTGTGCAATGATCTTTGATGAGAACATACAGAGAAGAGTTTTGAACAGACCCAATCCTGCTGCTCTCCACACTGAAGTGTTTCCAGGGTCTCCAGCCCCAGTGGGAGGTGATGTGGATCAACACCTCTTCCAGCTGCTCCTGGAAGTGTCTGGCTTGTGACTGAAAGAAATGAGATCTGGGGCTGGGTGCTTCTTGTGGGTTAGCCCCAGAAACTTGAAGTGGCCTTGTATGCAGAGCATACATAGGTTGACCTCAATGGGAATCTGCCTGGCTGTGGAGAAACCCAGGGTCAGCGGGGGAAATTAGGAGAAAAATCCATATTCTGTGACTGCAGAATGAGGACTAGGGCTGCAGCTCTTCACAGTCTTGTAGGCCCTTTGCCTCTCTTAAGTCTTCTCCCTCAATGCTCCTTTCCTCCTTCCCCTGATGAGATGGCACAACACTGCTGCATGGGTAGCAGTGCAGGGATGTAGCGAGGCTTTACCTCAGCCAAAATCTTACTCTTTTTTTCCTCTCCATCCTAGTCTGCCCACAGGCTGGCACGGCTGGGCTATTTGCTTTCATAAGCTGAGTTATGTAAGCCATGTCTTAAGTGGGAATGTGGTGCCAACTTGGACTCTGCAGGGGGAAGGAGCTGCATTCCTCTGCCGGTGGGTTTAATCCCTGCCTCCAGCCGCAGTTTGTTTGCTGGGAGGAACAGAAGGGCTATGCCAAGGTTTCTAATCCCTTGCCCCAGGTGGAGCCAGCTAGTTGCCACGGGAGCCCCACTTTCCTTTGTGAACTGGTTATGCTCATGGCTCCTCCCAGCAAGCCATTTCCTTGGCTGCTACGAGGGTTGGCCCAGACATGCACACCACGTCTTGAGATACCTTCCTCTCCTCCCGTTGTTTGTTGAGCTCTCTGTGCTCTGTGGTTTGATTGCAATTTCTCAGCCTATTGGGGAAGAAAAATGGAAGTAGAGATTTCAACTATTCTAGCTTGAAAAACAGTGGCAAAGGTGGGTTGCCACGCTGGCATGGAAAGCAGGCAGATTGCAAAGCCTGGAGAAGACCACATTTGTGCAAGCAGCTTCTCCATCTGTCCCACCACTGACTGCCCTCCAGAGTGCCACATCTGCAGAATGTGACCTTTGTCCACCCAGGATCTGGGGGAGCCCCGGAGATCCTGTACCCACAGGTCCCTGAGGCACCAGCCTGTCTGGGTGTAGGGTGCAGGACAGCAATGGCTGCTTGTCAGGATATTTGTTGGCTCCCCAGCAACCTGAGCCCACTGCCTGTAGCTCCTGAGCTCAGGATTTATGACCTTCAGGACCCAATATGATTGGGCATGGGCCGTGTGGGTTCAGAAGGAAACGGGTTTTAGATGAAGCTGATAGCAGCAGTGCCTTGAATGTGTGTTTTTATGTCCTGTGGGTGGATGAGACATTAGACTCCACAGTTTTTGCTGGCAGCTTTTCCCAGCGCCAAAAACACTGTTAAAATGGAAATCATTAATAAGGTCCAGGTTTAGGCTGCTTTTTCTCATCACAAAGCTGATGGCTCAAGCCCATCTGCATTGCTCATGGAGATGCTGGGCAGCTGGCTGCATTGCCCAGCTACTTCTGGGCAATGAAGTCCTGAGACAGAGCTTGGCCAAGATGCCTGAAATACTGGGAAAGCAACTGAATAGGATTCTCCTCTCCTACTGAGCTGAACCCATAAGATTCTGGAAAGCATGCTGGCCAGCAGGTATTTGGTGAAGTGCTAGGACCAGCATTTGCATCAACCACAAAATCAATCTCCTCAACGTCTTCTCTGTTTTAAGGGGCTCCTAAACAAGCCAAGTTCAAGGTGGGAATATCTGTGCTCAGGGCTATGTTGTCTGAATGCTGTTTCCATTTAGAAAGCTGCCTGGGAACAGCTGGGTTTAGAGATGGGCTTAGCCTGTCTCTGAAACTTGGAGGCCATAGCTTCAGCTGGCTGAATCATTGAAAACTATGCACTTGCTCTGTAATACCAGATATTTTCAGACTATTTTCCACCCAGACAGATAACACATGCAGGGTGATTAACTGGGTCCATTTTTATCACCTCCCCTTGTGGCTGGCTCTCCTGGCAAGATCTCCATCCGCTCTTTGAAATGTTTTCACTGTAACATGGATGCCTTCCCTTCTGGCAAACAGCTCTGCCAGTGATCAGTGGGTGACACTGCCAATGTGAGCTGTAGACCTGTGAGGAAGCATTTCATTAAGAGATGGAACTGCTTTGGCCTGGAAGGTTTTTATTTGTAATCTCTCTAGGATGAAGAAAGCTGCTTGTGAAGCTGATAGGGGAAGGAGGTAGTCTCTAGCAGGGCTGTCCTCTGCACTGTTTTGTGGATGTGCACAGATTTGGAGGTGTGCCCCGTGCACCAGCAGCCAGGAACACACAGGGATGATGGTTTGGCACTAAAGAGCATCCTAAAGATTGTGGCATGCTAGCAGTCTGTGCCATGGAAATGTCCTGGTCAGAGTGAGGTGTTTCATCTGGGCTTTGTCATGCAAGGAGGAGAAGAGCTCTGAGTCACTCCTGTGAGCCACCCATTGTGCTCCAAAGCACTTGGGAAGGAGTCAGCCATGCAGTTTGAGCCTGTGCATGTGTAGGTGTAAGTCTACATGATTCCTCTTGAAACAAAAGAAAGCCCTTCTCCGTGCCTTGCAAAGAGGCAGCCTGGGTGTGCTGGGGAGCTTGTGCTGGAGAAGGTCACGAAGCTCATAAAATGGGAGCTTTGTCTGGAAGATCTGGTCTCAGTAAAGCATAAATCTCCATGCAGAGGTTAGGATGGGGGGAAGGCAGTGGTCCCACATGGATTCTGTACAACACCTGCAAGACCAGGATGAATGGGTTTCTAATGGGCCTTAGCTGAGCCATATAACTCTCCGAGGTGCCTGCGCAAACAGTGTGACCCTGGTGTCATGGGATGTCTTGGGTGGGAGCTAGTGATACCCTATCCCAAACTGCTCTCTGACACCCAGTGGTTCACCCTGTTCATCTCCCCCTCCAATCCAGCCAGTGGAAGCTGTTCACATAAAATCTAAAGCAAATGCTGCAGTACTTGTCTTTTTGTTGTGAATAATGTCAGGCCTTTTTGTCTGCATGCACTATTGAAGCAGCAGCTGTATTTAAACAATCTGGCAGTGCACTGAGAGGAAATCAAGTGTTCTTAGCAAAGTTGGGGCAGATTATGGCTGATGGAAACTGGTGTAATTCTGGTTGACCTCAGTGCTGAGCTGCTTTATACCAACTTTGAACCAGGCTCCCAGACTGAGGCTCAGTGGGATTTGGAGGGGAGAAGAAGTGGCCTTTGTAGAGGCGAAACAGTCATGCATGCTGCTAGTGCATGTTGGAGCAGGAAAGTGAGGAGCTCCCCTGTGCAGTCAGGCAGCAGCTGCTGCTGGACAGGATTTTGGTTATGTAGGGAGGTCTTTAAGCACTTGCTGTTGGATAGTCCTCTTCTGAAGCGCGCAAAACCAAATATGAGACACTTCTGTGTCAGCTGGAGCTGTGTATGTGTGTATTGCTACACTCCGCCTGTGCATGCTGCAAGGTCAGAGTGCCAGCCCTGCCAAAGCATCCAGCCCTTCTGGAAAGTGTCCACAGCACCATGTGCTTGTCCCACAGGGTACACTGTGCCTCCCTGTGCCAGGTACCAGGAGGCAGGCACCAGCCCTTCTTCTAGGCTCAGGAACAGCTTGTTTTGAACATCAGTGTAATGGAAAGTAGAAAACAGGAGCAGACGCCCCTGTGGGCACCACTGGTCCATCTCCCCAGCACAGCAGGAGTCATCCCTCTGGCTCTGATGCCTGCAGACAGCTGCCCCTCTGCTGCTGGACCCCCAGGCCATGCTGGACCCCCCCATACCAGCACTACCCCATACTCTCATTCAACCTGTCCTCTGCACAGAAGAAAGGACAGGTCAGAGCAAACCGGCTCTGTGTGCTGAATTAATTAAAACAGTGACTCCTCTCAATGTTCAGCTCAACTTTCCCATCCCTCTGCTCTATCTACTAATGCACTAATGGTTAGCTCAGAGTGGGATGAGAAGGATGTAGAAGACTGGAGAAGGCTGAGAGGAGTTGAAGGGGAAGGAACATGTTCAGATGTGAGGATTTTTGTCTAGTTAGTTTTGGGTTTGGGATTTTGGGGTTTGTTTTTGTTTGTTTTTCTTTTTTTTCTTTCTTTGGGCCATTTGTTGTATTTTGGTCATGAGGAAACATGCAATCTTCCTCCATAAGAAAACACTGATTTTTTGTTTGGTTGATTTTATTTGTTTTGTTTCAGGTGTTTTGTTTGTTCCCCTCACCCTGTGGATTTGGGTCTTAGTCCTGAGGAGCTGAATGGAACTTTGCTGTTACAGGCACTGTGTCCATCATCTTGCTACCATTGGAGATTTTCCTCTGCTTTGTGCATCCCTCTGCCCCTTGCTGGATAAACAAATGCCTCTGTCCTGGCCGTACTGTTCCCAGTACCTGTGCTGGCTGGCTCTGGCTTGCCATGTCCACAGGGACCAAGGTGGCTGCTCCAGAGCAATGTGAGTATCCCCTCAACACAGTGGCAAGTGGAAAACAGCAGTGATGGGAGCAGTGGGGGTGAGGGGAAGGCACTGAATAAATCACGCACATGGATGGCCTTTTCTGCCTGACTTGGTTTCTCTTTGCTAGGAGCTGCACAGGGTTTATTGTCTTGCACATTTCTGCTCTGTCTCTAGGTTCAGTTGAGTGTGCTGGGCTCATGACTCATTTGCATGAGTGCACTCTTCCAGTGCTGTTGACATCTGCTGATTTCAGATTGCCTTCCAACCATTAAACCCTATGTGGCAAGAGAGAACTGAAAAAGGGAAAGACACCTCATTAATTTTCGCTCCACCCTGTATCCTTCCCATCTCTTTCCTCTTGCAGAGACAGGGAGGAATATTGTTTTGCTTGCCCTAGAGGGAAATGAGATGCTTTTAATTGCCTACCACCATGTAACATGGCTGCTGGAGACAGGGGCTAAAGGATGCTGTGCTTTGCTGTCACTGCATGGCACTTCAGGCAGAATGGTGCTTCATGAACTGCAGTTCAGACTGTGTCAAAGCTGCTGCTCTGATTGAAGTGGATTCGGATTTGAGCAAGGTGTGCTGTTCCTTGCTTCCTGGATTACTGCCCTGAGTCCCTGGTGTTGGACACAGCTCCAGTTTCCGCCTTTACTAGGATAGGGCCACCAGACTGATCTAACCAGCCTCCTGGGCAGGCTCCCAGTTTAACCTCTTGCCTGCCTTGGTCCCTGTGGCTTGCAGGATACTTGCACAGTCTGTGGGTCCCTGCAGTGGAAGCTGGGTACAGGGAAGTTCCCAGAGGAGGAGAGCCAGGAACTGCTGAGTAACAAGTCCAGGCAAAGGGCGAGCTCATTTCTGTTTCTGCAGTCTGTTGTCAGCGGGAGCAACAAAATGATTAACTTGGTGGGGGGGTCGGGGAAGTGCACTGCCTGAAAGAAGTCTCTTGCCAACTGCTGGAGCTAGAGCTTGTGAGCAACCAGCTGTACGCTGTAATTTTAACCCATGCGGGCACACAGCGTCCAAGCCCTGCTTTGGCTCCTCCTAACCACACATCACCAAGTCGGCCGCCACCAGCTGTGTGTGAGGCAGGCTGAGACCCGAGGCATACCCCTGCTGTTCTATAAATCAGCCTCTGTAGGATTAACTGTGCCTAGCAAGGCCACCTCCTTAGGGGAGTTTTGTTTTTTGTTAGTTTGGGGTTTGAGGGGAAGTTTTGGGTTTTATTTGCTTTTGGTTTCTTTTTTGAGTTTGGTGCTGTTTTTCAAATGGTGTAGCAGACAGACACTGCTCTGAAGAGCAGCTCTGTATTTAAAAGGAAAAGTGAGGCATAGGACCCATGTTTTCAGCATCCCAAATATATTGAGATCAAAGGCAGTTTGCAAGGAAAATGATGGTTATTGCTACCTTATAGAGCACCCGTGCAACCTGGGATCTGAACAGCCACACTGTACACAACCTCACTGGGTCCCAGGCTGGCTCCTGCTGCTCTCCTGAGCATGGGACAGCAATGGCTAGGACCTGGGCTGCCTTGGGAGCTTGTTCTGATGGGAGAGGCATGAGCTTCCATCCTAGCCTAGCTCACAGTTTCCAAACTGCCTGACAGTGCTGAGAGCAGCCAAGCAAGATTGAGACAGCAAAATTCTCCACTGATTTGCATCTACTTTCCTTTTCAGTACCCCCCAGCTGATGTTTTTTTAAGACCTGCAGATGTTTAATATCCAAGGGCAATTTTTTTTTTTTCCAGGTGGGCTTTTCCTAAGCAAGGAGGTGAGAGTGTGAACAAAGATCATGATGATATTCTAAAAGTGATCGTATTTTGCTGTAGCTAAGTCAAGTTGTTGTGCCAAATGGAGATTTATTTCTCAGTGAGATCATCTGCAAGAAAGCAGACCATGCTTTCCGAGCAGCAGTTGCACTGTTGTGGCTGCTGGGCAGGTTTCGGGTGATGGCAAAGACAGTGATTGTCAGGAAAGGTAATACTTCTGTTAGACATACCTCATTGCTGGAAGAAAAACAGGTTACCTGCTGGCACAAGAGAAGGAAAACAAGAAATGTGTAAGCAGAGACATGGCCAGGTTCAAACTAGGTATGTGAACTAGCTCTGCTCCTGGTCTATCCTTGCTTTGAAGACTTCTTGCTCCATCTCAGACCTATGATAGTTTTGGGCCAACATCTCCCTGGGATTTCTCTAGCTGTCTTGCCAGAAGATAATTCCTTTCCCTACAAACTTTAAGGACTTGACACCTGTAGTTTATCCATCTTAACTTCCCTACATAACAATGCTGAAAGAGAGAAGGTAAAATGCGTATGGTGCTTTTTGTAGCTTCCCACCCCATGGCGCTGAGGAAGATGTGTACTGGGTGGGAGATGAGCCTAGCTCTCAGAGAGACAGGCGGAGATGGGGGGACAGGAGTCTGCTCCAGGGAGAATTAATACAAACACGTGGTCAAGCAGATAGTGGACAAATCCTGCCTTGATTGCTCCTTGGTTGGTGTCAGGGGAAGGGGGGGATGAGGAACCCTATCCTGCTGTGTTGATGCAGCATCTGGGAAACACTGCTGGAGGCTTTCTGTGGAAAGATGGCTCCACCTCATAGGTGTCAGCCAGTGCTGGGATGAAGTAGCAAGCAGACAAGAGAAACAAAGATGCCTTTGTCACAGTTCCTGTGGACCTGTCTGGCCCTGTGCCATGAGGGTGCCTGGCTCGCTACTGAGACAAAAGGTTTTAGAAAGGCTGGCTGAGTAGCCAAGAGCTTCTCAGCTGAAAGCTGGTGGCAATTGCTCTCTCACCTGGAGAGAGCAGCAGTGTAATGGGGCTTGGATGGGGTAACCCCTAAAACTGCTGATGGGGCCAGCACCTTCCCTGCCAGCTCACCTTGATGTGGCAGAGATGTTTATAGTGGGATAGGTGGCCTCTCAACGTATACCTGTGCAATGCCTGGGATGGCCGCGGTGGGCAGGGGGTTGCAGACATGCCATGTAGCACAGAGCACAGGTGGGTGCCTGCAGGCTGCCTCTGGGATAGGACAAGCGTCAGGGCAGTTCATGGGTCTATGGCAGCAGGTGCATTGCCAGTTTAGTGCTGCCTCTAATCACCAGCACTTCAACCTCGGCCGGAGATTCCCTTGGTCTGGCCTGGACCAAACTGACCTCTGCTGAGCAGAGCCACCCCCTTTGCTGGGCTGAAGGGAGAGCTTGGGGACCCAAGTGCACGGGTGTCAGGGCTATCTTTTGCTCTAGGAGGGAAGACAAGTTCCTCTAGGTCTAGGATGCAGCCTCAGAAATGTCAAATTATACCCAAGGGATGGAAAATTCCCATTCCCTGGGATCTCCAGGCAGCTTGTTCCACCAGCATGAAACCCATTTAAAATCCACCTCCTTTCTGGGGGTAGAAGAGAATGCATCCATCCTCACACATGTGTTTTTTTTCTCCTGTTCATCACTGCAGGGCAGGTAGGAAGCAAGATCTGCTTGTACATTCCCTCTTTACCATGTTGCTGCTCCTGTTTTGGAAAGCCCCTGGGACTGCGAGAGTTAATTCTTCATCCCAGCTGCTTTCCTCCTAGAGCTCAGCAGGAAGAGGGATTGTGCTAGGCAAGGGGCACCATTTCGTAGGGGGAGGTGGAAAAAAAAGCTTCTTGTTTAGACCTTTTACCTAATTTCCAAAGTTTCAGACCTGAGGGCCATAGCAACAGGAGCTGCCGGCAGTGTGATTGGAGGCAGCAGGCTGCGTGGGGCTGCCCTCCCAACCAGCACCATTGCCGGTGGGATGCAGGCAGCATCGAGGCCACAGCTGGCTTTCTGTGTCCCCTTCCCCTGGTCCACTCCATGGGATGAGCTTGAGGCATGTGGTTGTGTTTCTTTTCAACTGATTGTCTTTGCTTGTTTCAAGTTTGTTCTCCCTAGTTTCTATGGGTTGTTTAAAAAGGTCTTGGCACTCGTGAAATCAGAGGGCATCCAGGAAGGGCTGTTTTCAGGAAGACCTGCTAGAAATTAACAGGGTGGTAAAAACTCAGAGAGTTCTCATGTATATTTGTATAACCATGTAGAAGTGAGAGGGGGTGGCTCTTGCAGGAAAAGGAAAAAATTGGCCCCAAAAATTGCAAGGAAAAATTTAGCCCAAAGGCGCTAGAGTCCAGCGATACATTCCTTTTACCATGGTCAAATAAGCCTTTGCAAAAATACCAGGGATTCATGCAAACCAAAAGCAAAGGTGTGACTTTGGGCAATAAAAACTACAAAATGTTCTTGTTATGCCTATAGCTTTCTAATTCTCCTTTTGGATTCATTAGGATGGTTCAACTATTTACAAGTGGAGCCCATCCTGAAGAAATATCACAGAGTCTCTGTGGAGAAAAGACCTGATGAAACTTGGATGTGCTGCCCAAGAATCTTATGAGCAGCAACCTCTTGCTTTGGTGGCACCACCCCCTTCTACTCTGGTAGAGCTGCAAAGCTGATGCTTTATATGACCAGTTTCTGCAGGTCATCGAAATCAAATCACCTTCAACACTTTCACAGCTGCTCTTCAGAGCAGAATTGGATTTTAATCTGAAGATGTGAGCATTTCTGACAGTGCTGATCCTGTCATGGCAGTGACTGCTCAAGGAAAGGAAGCAATAAAAGCGGTTAAAAGCAAAAGCACTTGCTAGGAAGAAGATGGGGATTGTAGGAGCAATTGAGTTGATTTAAATAGAGCTAATCTTTATTCCTCATACCTTCAGCATCACTCAAAGCTTCAGCAGAGCAGGTAAGTTTTATTTCATCTGTATTGCAGCTCTCATGCAGTGGGCAGCACCTTTCCTTGATCCTTCTTTCTCAATGAGCCACAGGTTTAGCAAAGCATATGCTTAAGCAACTCACTGAATCCACTTGATTCTCCTTATGCAGGCAGCAGGGAAAAGTTTTTCAACATGAAGCTGATTGCATTTCTGTTCTTCCCAGCTTGTGCATGGCAGTGTGTGTTTGCAGTTCTTTTCCTAGACAGGAGCACATATTTCCATGTGTGTTATACATTTACCTTTAAGTCAGAATTAGTATTTAAGAAAAAAGAAGGTAGATATACTCCAGACAAAGCTACCTTTGTGTCTGCTGAAGACTTTCTATGCTGAAAAGCTTTCTATGCATCCCTGTAGCATTTTAGCCTTTCCACAGTGAGACAGTTCATCCCTAGGGAGCTGTGTGTGAAGAGGATCAGCTTCCCCTGGATTTTAATAAGCCATGAAACTGGGTGTTTGGCTGTTTGCATTATTCTAGCACTCTGTGTATAAAAAAAAAAAATGCAATTTGTAGTCCATTCATCTTAAAGAAGATCTACCATGATATTTTTATTCTTAGGTGCCCTTTAAAGTAAGGTTGTTTCTTCAACCGTACACTACTTCCAGTGCTTATCAGCCAGCCAGTGGTCACATACAGCAGCTCTGAACAAATCCAGAGGTCTGGATTTGGGGCTGAATAGCTTTTTGGGGAAAGCAGTTGCAGGAGAGCCACTGTATGAAGTGACCTTGTGCCATGCTGTATCGGAGTGATTCCCCACTTTTCCCTGTTCCTTCTGCCTCATTTATAGGATACTTCTCATGCAGCACTGGATTTGTGTGGAAAAGCCTTGAAAGCTTGAAGCCCCTCTCTTTTTCCAGGGGTACAAGCCTGGAGGCACATTTCCCTTTCAGGCATGGAACAGACAAGAGCTGGATTGCTCACTTGCATTCAACTTTCTGTTCTTAAGGAACCATTGGAGTATGAATAGGATCCTTATCAAACCAGGTTCATCCAAAGGACAAGGCCATATTAATTGTCTGCAGAACTCCAGCAAATAAACAGAATTCCTCCTGATTCCTTATTGGCCAGCTTTTACTGCAATGGCCAACTGAAGCAAAGGCCACAGAGCTTGGCCGTGAGTAGGTGACAGCATTTGGCAAGCATTGGACAATGCCCAGCTTCCCAGGTGGTATGATCAAGCACTATGAAAAAACGTCTGGTTGGAGCCTTTAAATTATGTATTTGGGAGAAAAAAATAAAGACTGTCTAGCACATCTTTAGGGGGCCTAAACTTACAGGGGAGGCCTGCTGTGAACAAGGCTTTTTTAACTTGAAGCTATCGACCATGCTCTGGAGTAAGGTGGGGGAAATGGACAGCAATAATAGTGATAAAATAGAAGTGTGGGCTTGGTTCCCTTCCCAAGCAAGGACTAGCATCCTAAGGCTTAAGGACTGGCATTCTAAAGCTTAAAGGCTGAAGTACAAGAGGCCAAAAGCCTAATGACTTTCTGTGCCTCAGGAAAAAAGCAGGTGGCACAGGGCACAGCCAGAGCTATCAATAACTGACATCTCTATTGCTTCTGGAAAAGTCTTCTTTGGTCAAGCTGGTCATCTGCCTTTGTCTCAATGCAGATCAGACAGCCAAAAAAACCTTGTCTGCAGAATTCCAATCTAGGGCTAAATTTAAACACCAAAATGTAGCATTTAGAAGCCCAGTCCTCCTCTCCAGTGGCTGCCTCTAGCCAGCCCTCCCTTTGGCAAGGAAGAAGCTTTTGTTTTCCTAGGACTTGAAGGCAGCTTGGAATAATAATACCAGTGAAACCCTCCCTGCCCCAGCGCAATGAAAGAGCGTTCTCAGTTCCCAGATTTGCAGGACGGAAGTACCCAGCGTGTCTGTTTCTGATGCTTCCCTTCCAGATGTGGAGTGGCAGGGAGCCAGAGGCAGTCCTGCTGGTTGGAAAGTGGGCTGGGGAGCGGGCAGTGGAGTATTCCTCTGGAAACCCTCTAATTTCACTGCTCATGGTCAGGGGAAGCAGTGTAGGCTGCCCTGGTAGCTATTCAGCTGTTTCCAACAGCTTGAGCAGGCTGCTTCTGTACTGCAGAGGAAATATCCCTCCAGCAAAGTTGAAGATGTTTTTCCTCTCAGATATGTCTTTAGCCTCAAAGAGCTCACAGTCCCCATCTTCTTCTCCTGAGCAACACCGCTGGGACTGGACTCAAGTAAAACTCCTGTAGGCAACTTGATGGAACAGAGACACCCATCACTGAGAAGGCCATCCCTCTGCTTAGTCCTCATGTTGCAAGGACAAAGGTCAGCATTAAACCATTTCATGCATGAGGCCTTGTGCCAAAGTCATTCTGAGTCTCAAGTGAGCTGGTGGCCCTGCAGGATGAATTTGGAGATTGGAGATTGTCCCCCTTGGACGAGGTCATGGGTGTTTCAGGTTCAACTGGCCCATGAAAGGTGCCTTTTTTGGGCAGTGGGATTTAGGCAGTGCAGGAAAGGGCTGCCCATGGGCACAGCTGCCTCTCATGGTGATGGCACACAACACAAGCCAGGGCACCAGATTGCGTGACCCAGCTTGGCTGTACCTACCTGGTGGAAAATTCCTGTCCATGGGCAATGGCCTTCTGCCTTTATTTTTAAGCAGTTCACTAAGGACACAGCTAACACACAGAGATAACGGGCGCTGACAGGAACCTGGCTGCTAACTGGGTTTTCGCCTGTTCTTACATGATGTTTGTACTTAAAGGAAGGTGGGGGGGAGGGGGGGATGTGATGGAGGAAGGGGACAAAAGCACACAGATGTGATGGGAGAGACAGAGCCTGCAGAGGAGCTGGGGCTCTCTGAAGAGGTCACAGGAAAGGATGCTTATGCTAAAAGTCAGCGTTGAGATTACTCATCTGTGACATTCAGTGTGTTTTCCCTCCCATGTCACTGGTGTGCTGGGGACAAGGTGCTCATATATGTGGGACAGGGATCCAGAGCGAACATGGTATTAGCACTGATCCACCCCCATGTGGCAACAGAGGTGAGCATTGGGAGACTTCACCTAAAAAGTGGGGTGCTCATGGCATTTCTGTTCAGTGCTGCAGAATGCAGTGCTGAAGAATGCTTCCTATTCTTCTTTTTCACATCCTTCCCATTCTCTTTTTCATAGAATCATAGAATCATTAGGGTTGGAAAGGACCTTAAGATCATCTCGTTCCAACCCCCCTGCCATAAGCAGGGACACCCCACACTAAACCAT
>JBCJKH010055603.1:15939-62717 GCA_039877255.1 Loriculus beryllinus | reverse complement strand
TCTGCTCTATCGGCCGGCAAAAGCCTATAGCACCCGGGATTCCCAGGCGCTCTCCCATCCAAGTACTAACCGAGCCCTACACTGCTAGTTCCTTTGGAAAATGTGGACAACTCACATTTCCACACGGCTGCTCTGGGCTTACACAGGTAAAGGGCAAGTTACACAGAGGGATGAGTGCTGGTGAGCATGGGGTCTGCCTGCAGATCACAGTTAAACCAAGCATGCCCACAGCGATCGGTGCTGGGTTGGGACAGCAGAGGCTGGGAAATCTTGAAAGGCAGGATCAGACTGACCAATAACCTCAGGGCTGCCCCATTTGCTCCTCTGCAAAACGGGCTGCAACGGCCCAGCTTTTTATTGATACCCGGCATTTGCTTCGGCTCTGTGCCACTGCCATGTCCTCCATGGGCTCCAGTCTCCATTGGGAAAGGCTGCAGGACATGCCCTGATGGCCATGCCAGCCCTAAGTGCAGTGCCAGGGGGCTTATGGCCCCATACATCTCCCCCAGTCTGTTCCAGCTTAGGGTGTGTGAAGGGTGCAGTCGACAAACCGACCATCGACCAAAAAGGGTGGTTTCTGTGCTCAGTAGTCATGAAATCTCGCCTTGGCTGCTTTCCTTCCCCGGGGTGGGACAAGGAGCAGCTCTCAAATGGAGGCTGGCTCTTGAAAATGTCGGCATGACTCTCAGCCAAGATGCCAGCCAGCACCACCTCCAGGGCCGAAAACAAGAGAGGCACAGGAAAAAGAGAAGGAAGGCTCAGCAGGGAGGAGCGAGGGGACCCAATGAAGGGTTATTTGCTTGAGGATGGCAGCACCCAAGGAATAAGGTCACATCCACAAAATCCAGGCCCATGGACGTGCAAGAGAGCCCGCCCGGCTACCTTCTGCTCACAGCCGGCCCTTGCCTTGTCTCAACTCTGATGCCTTACCCCATCACCACACTGACTCATCGGCAGCTGAGTCCCGGCACAGGGTCAGGTCTCTCCTGCCGCACCGGTTGCCATGCAATGCCAGGTGGCAGCAGGGGAGGCTACAAGAGGTGGGAAGACAGACTGTAGCCCTTCTTTCTCCTCCCGGAGCAGGGCACTGGATGGTTGCCCTTCTCCCCTCAACTTTGGCGTGAGCACTCGGTGTCGGGGAGGGTGGTGAGGGCTCCGTTAAACCCCATGAAGGGCTTTGCTCTGTGATCCGTAACTTCTCTGCTCGTGCGAGATTCCTTTGCCTGTGGGGTGTGGGAGGCAGGAGGGGGAGGGCAGGAAGCAAGTGAAATCCAAATCCCCCCAAATCTCCTGGCCTTTGCCTGCTTGCACCAGTTTCACTTTGCTAAAGCTGATTTGAGCTCTGATCCCAACCCGGGGAGGGGGGGAGGAGGGAGCAGGCAGCTTTGGAAAGAAGGTAAGGGTGTGGGGATTGGACTTGTCACTGTCCTGCTGGTGCCACTGCCCGTGGCCTACAGCCCTCCTGCTCCAAGGGGTGCCCATGTAGAAAGAGACCTCTCATGCTCAACCACAGCATCTCATCA
The DNA here is from genome assembly GCA_039877255.1 of Loriculus beryllinus. NCBI lineage: Eukaryota > Metazoa > Chordata > Aves > Psittaciformes > Psittacidae > Loriculus > Loriculus beryllinus. Next base: position 61,194 of record JBCJKH010055603.1, on the reverse strand, counting down.
GGTTTAACACCATTCAGGTTGGGCATGCAGGAAGCCTTGAAGTGTCCTGAGTTGCAAGGCTGCAGGTTTTGCCTGTATTCTCCATGTCCCGTGAAGATGAGGCATTCTACAAGGATGAAGGTTTTGCCAAGGCAAAGTTGCCTTCCAGTCCACAATGCCTACAAGGGTTGGCCATGATGTCCCTTTCGAAGGCCATCTGGAGCAGCACAGGCTGCAGGATTAGAGCACTCTGGGATGTGTGAACACAGTGTATGGTGGCAGGAGGGAGACAGGAAAGCTGGGGTTGGATTCTCAATTGCTTTAATCTCTGGGATTAAGGCAGTGGAGGAATGTGGTGTGTGGCCACAACCTGCTCAGGCTGCCTGGATTGAATCCAGGTCAGCATCGTAATGGGCTCCAGCCCGTGCCATACATCTCTGGCTGCCAGCCGAGGGGATGCACAAGGAGCAGGGGGAAAGGGAGTGCTTAAGAACCAACCCAGTACTTGCTGGCAACCCTATATATTCCTTGAGCCATGCCTCCCCTTTGTCTTCTTTCAGGCCAGTTCAGGCCTTTTTCCTCAGTGCCTACAGCTTAACAAAACTGGTCATACTTCAGTGCTAAGAGCTTCAGGGGCATCGAGATGCTAGCACAACCCTACTGCCAGGCAGTTCTTTTGTTGGGGAAAAAAAGGCATGGACATCCCATAAATGGAGGGGGTTTTGCCATTTGGGAGCCCTGCCATTCCTAATGACTGTTGGAGTTGCAAGTCATGGGAAGATTGGCCCCTTTCAAGAGCACTGGTTTCTGGTTGGAAGCAGGATGACCTTGAGTCACAAGAATATTTGAGGGGCAAAATCATAACATGAAACTGAAGTGCTTAAAGCTAAGACACTGCTAGAGGCTTGAATAATGAGGCTGATCTCATCTTCAAGTGCCCTGAGCCATCCTGGCCACATACTTCACCATTTCTGTGGAAAGCCCATTTTAACTAGAGCAGCCCATGACCTGGCAGGAATAGACAGAAGGAGCTTATGTTTCTGCAGTGCTTTTCATCCAGAGACCAAAGCTCATCTATTTCTATAAGGCTAGCAATGTAGCAGCTAAGTGTTTTACAACTGCTTGGCTAAATTCAAGAAGGGCTGGTCCTCTGTGGTTCATCCTTTTGCATTATCCATGTCTATGGGGAGCAGATGCTCCAAGAGCAGCAGAATGCACTAGCTTCCTGCTTTGAAGTGTTCTTCAGCTTCCTCTTAGGATATTGCAAGATGCTCAAAGGCCCAGCAACCTCCATGCAGCAACATGGCCACTGGAAAGCCAATACCATTCGCTGCCATTTGTGCTCAGCAGAGCATCAAACTTCAAGCAGAGCCTATGGAGGGGTGAGAGATTAAACTGGAATATATACAATCTAGGGAAGAGCAGGAGATACGTGGGAGGCAGGACCAGAGGTGGCAAGGGTGTGCCACACTGCCTTAGTCTGAAGGATGATCCCAACTGCTCTTAATTTGCCCAAATCCCTTCAAACCAGATCTCCCAGCCTTCTTTTACACAGCTATGAAAGGCTGTGCTTTGCTTTCGGGCAATGCACAATTGGGTGTCGAACTGACTGAGGTGAGAAGCATCATGCAGCTGGGGCAGGAGGATCTAGTGCTGGCACTAACCAGTGTCGGGGCTTAATAATTAACAAGGAGGAGGAACATACTGCCATCTCCACTGAAAACACTTCCAAGCTTTCCCCGTTCTGGGAAATACCCTCAATGGGGCAACACCCTGACATCCAGATTTACACAGTGTCCCACAGTGCTGTGTATAGGTGTGAGGGGGCTGCTGACATACCTGCCCCTCTCCTTCTCCTCTTCTTCACCACCTTGGCCTCTGCAGGCTGCTGAACGAAAGCGACAAGCGGCCCTTTATCGAGGAGGCGGAGCGGCTGCGGATGCAGCACAAGAAGGACCATCCCGATTACAAGTACCAGCCCCGCCGGCGGAAAAACGGCAAGGCCACGCAGGGCGAGGGTGAAGGCCAAGTGGAGGGGGAGCCCGGTGGGGCTGCTGCCATTCAGGCCCACTACAAGAACGCCCACCTGGATCACAGGCATCCTGGCGAAGGCTCGCCCATGTCCGATGGTCATCCGGATCACTCCTCAGGTGAGTCTCAGGTCTCTGTAATCCTACTGACAGGTTACAGAGGCTCACAACAGATGAGTCATCAAGGTGAAAGCCTCAGTGATGTTGTTCACATCTTGCTCATGACCCAACATGACCCTCATGGCCCAATACTGCTGGAGCCAGCGGTATAGGGACGTGCTTGAGTTTCACGGGTGCTTGCATTCCTCTGGTCAGGCAAGGTATTGCTGCACTCTCCTACTTCTTTCCACAAGATTACAGAAAAAGGTTTGGTTTTGGCTGCCTGCTTCTCTCCCTCCACTGAAGTCTCCAGTCCAATGGTTGCTGGCATACTGGGAGGAGCGGAGCTGGGCTGTGTATAAAGCCAGGCCTAAAGCAGTAACTCACATCTTCTCTCTCTTTCCTCCTCAAAATGTTTTTCAAGTTGCAGGTCAGAGCCATGGGCCCCCAACACCTCCGACCACCCCTAAGACCGAGCTGCAGGCAGGCAAAGCCGACTCCAAGCGAGAAGGGCGTTCCTTGGGGGAAGGGGGAAAGCCACACATTGACTTTGGCAATGTGGACATCGGAGAGATCAGCCATGAAGTGATGTCCAACATGGAGACCTTTGATGTCAATGAATTCGACCAGTACCTGCCACCCAACGGACACGCCGGCCACCCAGGCCATGTTGGGGGCTACGCGGCAGCGGCAGCTGCTGGCTACGGCCTCGGGAGCGCCCTGGCTGCAGCCAGCGGACACTCTGCCTGGATCTCCAAGCAGCACGGAGTCTCCTTGTCCACTGCCACCTCATCGGTGGTGGACTCCAAGGCGCAGGTGAAAACGGAGGGGTCTGCTCCTGGAGGTCATTACACCGACCAGCCCTCCACCTCCCAGATAGCTTATACATCCCTGAGTCTGCCCCACTACGGCTCGGCCTTCCCCTCCATCTCCAGGCCACAGTTTGACTACCCTGACCACCAGCCCTCGGGACCCTACTACAGCCATTCCACCCAAGCCTCTGGTCTCTACTCGGCCTTCTCCTATATGGGACCTTCCCAACGTCCCCTTTACACTGCCATCTCTGACCCTGCACCCTCCGTGCCACAGTCCCATAGCCCCACACATTGGGAACAGCCCGTGTATACAACTCTCTCCAGACCGTAGGGAATGGGGAACAGTGACCGAAGCAGCGACGGAAAGGCTCCGAAGAATCAGCACAGGCAGAAGAGCCTCCGAACTCCGAGGTCACTCAGTGTCATCCAGCCACCAGAACCCACTGAGTACACAGAAGTGCCTTTCTTGACCCCGGCTATCGTTGGCTCACCCGCCTAGAGGAAGGTTTTTCGTCCTTTCGCCCTGTACCAATTTCACGCACGCAGGCCACGCGATTGGCTTGCAACACCTTATTGGCCTTCTAGATGAGGAGGATTCTAGACACGGAGTGACTGGTCCATGGTGGGTTTCGCTGTGTGCACCCTGGATTGTACGATGAGAGAGACTGTCCTTTCATTCCCCTCCCCAGACTGCTCTAGGGAGTTAGCAAGTGTTTCCAACAGGCCACAATGGCCAACACTTTCTCACCTGCTGCGGATGAAGGGTGGTTGCTCAGCGTTGGTGAACTTGTTATGCAAGGAGGATGGCATGGCCGGCTTCCTTGTGATCAGTGTTGTGCAGCAGTCCTGCCTAAGATTCACACATGCATGAATCTTGAACTTTGTTGGAAGACCAACCTACGCTTGCTTCCCTGCCGATTTCCACAGTTGCATCCTAGTTTTAATTCCCACCTCTTCTCTCCATCTGGTCTCTGTTTAATCCCACACTCTTTCCTGCATGGAAATTTTAAGGCTTGCCTGAACAACATATATTATTCAGGAACCCTAGTGTTATTCATGCCACAGCCCACATGCTCATGTATGGAGGTGCAGAAGTGGGAAAGGACCAGTGAATCACTAAGGCGCTGTGGGTGAATCCTCCTTTTTTATAATTACTCTATATTGTTCATTTATGTCTGGCATTTCAGTCTTTTCTAATCTCTCCAGTTCCCTAAACAACCTCTAGATAAACTTTGTCCTTGCTCTTCCATGTCTGACCGTGCACTACCTGAAACGTAGAGGCACCAAGAAAGCTACTATGCACTTGCCAACACCTCAAGTTGATTCCAACACTTTCTTTGAACCCCCACTCCAAACTCGGGCTGATGGGCTGTGCATCCCCACATGTTTATTCACCATGTCTTCCAGTCAACAACTCCCTCCTACCTATGCTGAGGATGGAAAGATACTCCTGCGGCTTCAAGCAAGGTAGATACACATCCAATCTTGGATGAGTGTTAAAGAAGAGAACCCTATTTAGGTGTAAAGGAATCTGATTTCCCCTTTGGGTTTCAAACTGGAAGCCACCAGCTCTTGCAGTCAGATCAAGTTCTTGTTTTCAGCCCTACACCTGTGGACAGTCTGCTTACTTCTTTGTCACCTCCAGGACTGGAGTGGTTTCTCATGCCAGGGAGTGAACTGGCACAAAAGTTGCTGCAGGAAAAGATGACTCCTGGCAATTGATCACAGAGACATGTTGTGAGACCTTCTAATGGATATTCCAGTCTAGAAAGACAAAATACTCTCACCAAACGTGGACTGTGATCGGTACCACTGTACCCCTCTGCTGATATGACTGTCAGATGCCTTTCCTGCCTCCCTTAGCTATGGATGACTTATCCTTGTGGTGTCTGTAAAGATCATGTAGAATGTTTGCTCCTTGTACGCATGTAACCTCTTCCAGCCCTGTCCCCTTATTTATGCAAGTAGCACCTTCCTCTCCCACCTACCCTCCCCCAGTCTCTATGCTGTCCTAGCACCATTAACTCTGCATTAAACATATGGAATAATAAACTTAAAAGTTTCATTTTCACGTGTCTGGGCTTTTTTGACCTCTTTCACGCAGACCTCTGTTTTCTTCCCTAGTAATTGTATGGATGGGTGATACCACCACCACACAGATCCCGTGCACAGCCTCCCTCTGCCTGTCATGAAAAAGATACAGGCAGAACTCTGACTGGCTTTACAAGACTTTTTCATGGAGAGGAAACTCCTTTTCTGTTCACACTCCAGTTCCAGTAATTTCTTCAGTGAGAGATGTAGTAGCACTCATTTCTGTTCTTCAGCTAAGATTCAGCACATGCAATTAGGAAAAGCACTGGTTTGCATGTGCTAAACCCAAGAATTTCTTAGTGTGATTGTTAATGCTCTGCAAAAGGGGAGTGTGGGGTTTCTTGTCTTGTTTCTTCCCTCATCACCAGGAGGCAGATGGCATGCTTTCTGAACTCCCAAACCCCAAACTTCCCCACAAATGCAAATTCATGCATTTTGGAAGCAGCCATTAACTTCTCTGTAGAATCTCAACACCCTGGCTTCTTGCCTTCCACAAATGAGAACCTAAATACAAATGCTCACACACAGTATATTCAACAATAGACGTATACACCTTCTTACTTGCTGAAGAAGACATCCTGGCTGTAAAGTCCTGGGAGGTTATCTGAAAATACTTGGAAAGAAAAGGTACAGCAGATTTTAGTCTGCTTAAGAACATCTCTCAAGGCCAATGGTAGCAAGGTAGGATTCCAATTAACACACACATTCCACAACAATCATAAAGTGATTGCAAAGAGTTTCAAAGCTGATGCGTGTGATCCATCCAGTGAGTTTTTGTTCACTGAAGGCTTTCTGGGTGAGTAGAGTAAGCAGGATGTCAAGGAACTGCTGAACATGTTCAAAGGTTTTTAAAACTCACAGCACTATTTAGATGAAGTCCTGTATAGGGCCAAGAGCAACAGCAGAATAGCTCAATGCATCTAATGAGGGCAATGCCAGCTGAAGAGCTCTATGCAAAATAAGACTGTGGCCATTCACTGGAAAGGAAGATAAATCTCTACTCACAAATTACAGGTTGTGGGAAGAGTCCAGAACGGAAATACTGCATCCCTGAGCAGATCAGGAGCATGTGTGGGAAAGAAGGGAAGCCATGGTGGAGTTAAGAGGTAGGAGAGCTGATCACAAGGGTGGGAGAGAGGAGGTACATGGTATCAATTAACAGAAGAGCCAGAAAAGAAAGGTCTTAACCCCACACAGGTAGCCTTCTCCAGCTCTTCAAAAAGGAAATGAAGTAGTGAAGTAGTGAGTGAGCTCTGCCTCAACCATCCTCTAATGAAAGAGGATGCCTACTCTCATCTAGGAGTGTCCTAACAACTAGGACAGGACTGAGATCGCTGCTGGTAACAGAGGGGTTAACCAATCCTCTTGCAGCATAGAAGGAGCTGGCCCGGCATCCTTCCCTATCCCTTTAATCGTATCTGATACAGATGCAAGGCTGGGGAGGGGAGGCGGGGAGGAACAAAGAAGTCATTTAAAAAAAAGAAAAAAAGGACAAGAAAACGACCCCCGCGCTCCATGGCAGACGCCAAAACGACTGCACAAAGGCACCATTTCAGGGCTGAAATTTCACCGCACCAACGTGATTAAAGGATTCCATGGAGGGTGGGGGGAGAAGGCTGAAGGCCACAGTGCTGCAAATTAACCTTTTCTTGGTAAGGATGGCCTGGACCAGGAAGCACTTGTGGGCCTCCCAGTCAAGCCCCTTCCCGCACCTGCAAGCATCTCCACATTCCCTTTGACTTAGGACCCATTCAGCTCTGGCATTTCTGCCTCCAAAACCACCCCCTCCTGTGCACACCAACAGAGGAAGGATGGACTGTGCTTTTAGAGGGAGTAGTAAGAGAATGACATTCATGGTCGGTTATTTGAGCCGAGCTCCCAGGCAGGTGGATGTACACTCCCTTTGGGACGTGGATGCTCATGTGCAGCACTGACTACACACACAGTACGGAGAATGCACATTTTATATAGACACACAAGCTTTCACCCAAAGTAGCTGGAAACATTCTTTCTGAAACAGCATGAGGAGAAAAATTAATGTAAAGCAGAAAGCATAGGTGAGGTGCACCTTTCCCCCTTCTCCTTAAAAAAGAAAACAAATTCCAAGACCACTTTTTCGTAGGATAATTGAGAAAGACTGGGCCCAAGAGCTCAGATCTCCCTCAGGCAGAGTGAGAACCTTGGAAAACACAGATAAAGAAATGAAAACTAAGTAGTGGCTGGCTGGAAGTCCTTGCAGATTGCAATGCATCCACCCAACTCCTGATTTAAGTATATAACCTGTCTGCACATCAAAGACGAGAGAACAGGAACCTGAAAAAGACAAATGACTGATCTTCCATCATATTACAGATTAAAGGAACTCTAGGATTTAACTACAGCTGTGCAAGAGCCACCAGAGTATGCACAACTGAGATGGCTGGAGAGCACCCACACCCCAGGACAATCCGTTCCACTGTGTGTCAGTGAAGGGCTGTACGAGGAGCAAGCTCAGCAACAACCTACAGCTGCTGAACCGGTGGGACCGTGAGTGGCGACCGTGCTTCCGGCTGGGGCAGTGCCACTGAAAGGGGATCCCCACTTCTGATAAGCAGCAAGAGCAGGGAAACAATAGTCGGCTTGATAAGAGCTGCTCTACGATACTCCTGAGAAGCCCCATAGTCAGAGAGGAAATTGGGGGTTTCCACAGCAACCTGCTGAGGGCACAAAGGCCCAACTGTCTAGAGGGAAGCAATGGAGGTGTCTCAGCACTCATGTTTTAAGAAGGGACAGGGTGGAAGGCTGGAGTCTTTCTGAAGCCAAAGTACCTGCAAGAGCATTTTTGTACAGCAGGAGCTTAATTGACTATTGGTCCTATAACCAGGAAGGAGCAGTGCTGGAGGAAGAGGAAATAGTTACTGCAGTCCTGAGCGTAGCTAACAGGTAGGCTCAAGACTGCACCTTATCAGGTGAAAAAAAAGCTGCACTTGGCTTCCAATCTTACTAACATAGCCCATGACACAGAAACAAAGAATGATGACCAAACTGGTAGAGAGAAGTAAGAAAGTCTTCTCTTGTGCAAGTAAGACTGAGATGAAAGAGAAGGCGTGAGGAAAAAAACCCAAACACATTTAACTTAAAATGAGGGGGGGTGTGTGTCATAATTTATTTACATAGATATAAACAAAAATAGAAGCATCTCTGGAGAAGGAAAGAACCAAAACAATAGCTGGAGGCCGCTCAGTCTGTGATAATTAACTCATCCACACCCCAGTCTTCGTAGCTCCCGTCTGGTAGGTAACGACGGATGATTATGGGGATCTTGCGGGCTCTGAAGGGAGGACAGAGAGGTGAACAGAAATGCCAGAGCATTTGCCCTGTACCACTTGAGCAGGCAATGGGAACTGGGGTGCCTAGTGGCTTCAGTAAACTCATGAGGTTTAACTGAGAGATCTGTGTAACAACAGTGATTTGGCATTACGCAACAGAGGGAAGTCCCAGCAACCTTCTCTCTTTCGTAAGTGCAAAGCACTGAGCACCCTTAGACTCAAAACAACCAAAGACCTACGGGTCAGCCCTCTATTGCTAATGCAGGAGTTGAGCCCTGTGATCTGAACCCACTATGAGGCAGCACCAAGCATCCAATAAAGATACAGGGAGGGGAGAAAATCATAAAGGGACTTGAACAAATCTACTTTTTGTTTGATGAAAGATTTTTCCCCACAAGATGCTACAAAAGTAGCAGAACTGTGAGAGCCTTCATAACAAACTGGTATTCACAGACTATTCTGCACCCTGAGAGCATCAGTTACATTTTAAGAAGGATACATGCACTAAGGACTATTAAGGTACCAAAAACTGGTACAGCTGAGGTAAAGCACAGCATCTGCTAACAGTGCTTCCAATTACAAAGCAAGAAAAAGCTAAATAGAATTAAACTTAGTGGAAATAGACTTTAGCCAGCAGAATGCATCATACAGTCTGGAATATAAGCAGGGCATCAGGTTTCAACCATATTAGACTTGAAAAGTGACACAATTTCTTTAGTGATCACGTTCGGGGTCATTGTTTCTCCAGTAGCAAAGTAGTTCCCTCATGCCGAGAATTAACAATGGGATTTTGGCACAGAATAGGATGCCACTATACTTTTGTCACACCCTTACTTACTGCTAGAGCTCACAATCAGTGACCAGAAACAACTCTGGCTGAGCTTAGAGATAAGGAATGTGACCCGAGGAGGTTTTGGCAATGATAAAGGGAGCTGTAATAGACATAAAATCTGCAAGCGCAATTGCAATGCACTGAGACATTGGAAGAGCAGAGGGGCAGTTCAGTTCAAGAACAGGACCTGATCATTAAACAGAGCCCACTTGCTCTGCTTGAAGCACACCATGCAGGATAACTACAGGCCACCTGGGAGCTCTGCTATGGAATGGTGGGCCTGTAAGTGATGACCCAAAAGCTGCCTCTGCTACAGTCAGAAGAAATTTATTTATCTTTCTGTAAGCAGGGGATATGCCTCCCCACAATAACCCAAATGTACAAAGGTGTGGAAAAAGAACACTCTTAAGAGGTTCTCCACACCATCAGCCCGACCCTTATTTCATTTTTTTGGCAGTACTTCATTTGAACACAGGTCTGTTCAGATGGCTGCTTCAAATCAGTTCCTTTCAGGAAATTAAACTGACACCTGAAAGATGAGGACCTTGGGTTCTCATGAGAGAAATAAAGAACACTTGGATTCCAAAGTAAATAGGTGAAAGCAATCACATCATCAGTGCTTTGCATTAGCAACTAGGATGGGAAACAGCAGCTGCAGGGAAGTCCCAAGGTGAAAAAGAGGAAGCGCTCACTGTTATAGAAAACAAAGTGTACCAATAGCAGCATTGTTACTGAAATCAATGCTGTCTTGGAATAAGCTGCTAAATGCTGGGATGAGGAGAAGACCACTGGTTTTATGGAATCAGTACACTCACCACCAAGTCTAGGACTTACTTGAGTTCTTTCATGGCGATCAGCAAGGGGTCTGTCTCTCCTTCCAACTCCACCATCACAGGGGCACACATCCTGGGATACATCATCAGTAATCATTAGCTAGAACATCAACAATCATCAACACGCAGAGGGGTACGAGGGACAGCTAAGGCTTTGTTTGGGGGAAAATGAGGAGCTGAATTTATGATGCACTCTACTTTTAGGAAGCAGAGATAAAGCATTTTGCAGAGGGTGGTAACAACCAAGCAAACATGGGTGACTACATCTGCCCATGAGGCAGGAGCAGCAGCAAAGAAAGTTCCCATTATGTGTGGGTAAAGCCACTGGGGGCTGCTGCTGGCCAAAGTTCAGCACCGACGGCAGAATATGTAGGTGAAGCAGAACCAGGGGCCAAAGTGTTCTGGATTAAAGACACGGCACGGGCCCATCTCATCTCCCCCATTTTTCTGGCCTTCCATCAGTTGAAAGAATGCGCATGAAATAGTTTTACAGAGTGCACACCGTGCAAGAAATAGCTTAGTAAAGGAAAGATCTGATCAACGCCTATGAGCTTCTTTAGAATGTAGAGGAGAAGCATCATTCTGGGGGTGGATATAACCAAGATGAAACTCGGAGACACGCTTTCAGACAAACCTTGCTGCTAATGATCCTGCTCACAAGCTGTTGTTTCAAAAAACAAAACTTTTTGATATGCATTATTAAAATAAGTCTAGGCAGGTAAATGGATGAAGTTGAAAGCAGGCAGTCTTAGCAGCACTTAGACTAGGATTTAAAAGTTACTTATTATAAATGAGACCTTACCAATTCAAATACTTGAAAAATCCACAGCCTGTCACAATGCACTGCACTCAAACAGGTTTCAGGTTCCTTATTTCATCCCAATTCCTATGGCGCTGTGGTACCAACTGAAAATATTCTGGAGCAACCCTTTCTCCAACACTGGCTGTTGCAAACCAGTTTCGAGCTTTCCAGCCCACACTGGCTCCCTCAGGAAAGCAAGAAACCAGGATCTGCTTGTCACATTCCCTACTCATTTTGCCTATGACCTAGGAAAGTTCACTGCAGCTGGTGAACACTCCCGTCTCTAAGCACAAGTACCACACTACCAGCCAAGAAGAGATACAGAGCCTTCAGGTGCAACTAGGAGCTCCAGTGGTGATCAAGATGGTGATCTGCAAGCTCACGTAAGGCACCTGGAAGTTTTTAAGGAAAGAAGATGCTCAGGATGTGGTGATGCTCAGGATACAGAGAGAAATACTCACGCTATCTGGAGGGCACGCGTGCCCAGCACTCTGGCTCGCTCATACTTGGTCATGTAGGGGGTAGTGATCCTCTTCTGGTTCGCCTGCTGCCGCTCTCCGGACGGCAGGATCTCCACGTTCTCCTGTCCCTCCTGCGAGAAGCACACCAGCGCTGCACCTCAGCTGCGCCCATCACCGCGGCCCCACGGCGCTGGCGAGGCCCCCTCAGCCCCACCGCCCGCCCGCCCAGACGGGCAGAGCGGGGTACCCACCTCCTCCGCGTTCTCCAGGTCCTCCAGGCCCTCATCCTCCTCCACATCGTCGAAGTCGTCCCCGTCAAAGCTGCGGGAGACACACGCACGTCATGGGCCGGGTCGAACCGAGCCTGTTTCCCCCACAACCTCGCTTCGCCTCTTTTCTTTTCCTTTCCCCGTCCCCGTCCCCGTCCCCGTCCCTCCCATCCGCTCCCGCTCTCACTTGTCCTCGTTATCGGACATGTTGCCTCCCCTCAGCCTCCCCTCCCGCCGGAAGTAGGAGCCACATCCGGGTGCTCTCCTCGCCGTTTCCGGACGTGCTCCGGCGGCGGTGTTGCCATGGCGCCGCGCCACGGCCCCGTTCCCGTCCCTGCTGCCTTCCATCCTCGCCCGCCGCCGCTGCCTCCCGGCCAGCCGCTGGCCGCTACGGAACCGTTAGAGCCCTTGGTCTAACGGCTGAGCACACGGCGGCACGGCCCGCCGGGATGCCGGGATGCGGCGGCCCCTCGGCGGTGAGGGATGGTGCGGCCGGGTACAGCCCGGGCACCCGGGAGCTGCTCAGAGGTAACGGCCCACACACCCCCTGACGTGAAGTCCCATCGCGGTCCGCCGGGAGAGCGGGGAGGGGGGGAACGGGGCAAGCCCGCCTTGAGTCTTCTAAACCTACATCTGCCCCTTCGTGTCTGGGCTGCGAGAGGGGAGGGCCCCGGGGTGGGTTCCTCAGCCCCTGCCCGGGCTGCCATCTTCACCCTCTGCCATGTTTTCCAGCGATGATGGAGGAGTCGAAGCTGACGCATTTCCAGCGGCGATACCTGATGGGGCACGTGGAACGTGAGTGATGGCTCTCTTGCTGCTGTGCTCTGGTGAGGAGCTTTAGCAGCTCACCTTGAGACTGTGGCACTGACCCACTGCCTGGGTGGATGGGCCCGTGCTGTAAAACAGCAGCATGGCCCTTGCCAACACACAGAGTGAAGGGTCCCCACAGTCAGCTGGGTGCAGTGGAAAAGCTTGGACCACAGCTGGCGTGGAGTCAGGGCTCACTAGCAACCAGGGTGAGATGTATGTGGCACCCAGGGTCTTTACTAGTGGTGCTGCAGTAGATCAACAGGCAAATCTTCTGCTGACAGTAGCCCAGGGCCATCCATCCATCCATTCATCCATCTATTCCATCCATCCCATCCAATTCCATCTATCCATCCATCCCTTCCATCTATCCCATCTAATTCTATCCATCCATCCATCCCATCCATCCATTCCATGCATTCCATGCATTCCATCCCATCCATCCAATTCCATCCATCCATCCATCCAGACTTAATGTTGGTTTTGGTTTATTTTCCAGGAGGAGATACCCTGCCCCTCCAGTGCCACCCCACACCCAGCAAAGAACCAGCACCTGCTTCCTCCCCACCTGCTTATCAGAGGAGCTGGCTTTCAGCTAAACCCCATCTCCGACCTGCCAGCACCTGCCAGGCAGGAGATTCCTACACCCGAGAGAAATTCAAGCCACAGGCAACGCGTAAGTCGGTAAACATGGCTAGTAAATAAATGGTGCCACCCAGTCCCTCCTTTCCCTTCCATCCATCCCCTGCCAGCAGTCTCAGCAGAGGCAGGAAGGATATGGATTGCTGCTCATCCTCATGCTTTAGAAATAGATCTCTGAGGGAAGATCTATGGTAAGTGCTTGCTGACTTCCGCCTGCTGGCTGGTGGGTGACAGGTAATGGTGGGGAATGGTTTTAACCTGAAGGAAGGTAGATTTAGATCAGACATTAGGAAGAAATTCTTCATTATGAGGGTGCTGAGGCCCTGGCTCAGGTTGCCCAGAGAAGCTGTGTCTGCCCCATCCCTGGCAGTGTTCAAGGCCAGGTTGGACAGGGCTTGGAGCAGGCTGCTCTAGTGGAAGGTGTCCCTACCCATGGCAGGGGGTTGGAACTGGATGAGCTTTAAGGTCCCTTCCAACCCAAACTTTTCTATGACTCTATGACTCACACACTGCTTGCATAGGATGGGAGCACTGTGCAATTTTTGAGCTTGTAAATTTGAATCAAACCTCTGAGGACAGTCTGGCTGGCTCTGTATGCCATGCAGTGCTTGTGCAGTTCAGTCCATCGTTAACGTAAGTGCTTCCTCTGGTGTCCTTAGGAGGGAAGTGCTGTGGCCAGGCTCCTCTGTGAGGAGACAGGCCTATGATCTATATTTTTCTCCTTGGCATTCACAGGAGATCTGGAAAAGGAGAAGCAAAGGCTTCAAAACATCTTGGCAACAGGGAAGGATGTGGTGGAGCACGAGGTGAAGCCAGTGGTGGTTCAGACCAAGGAAGAGGAGATCCCTGAGCCTGACCGGTTTGAAGAATGTATGTCTTACTGTTCCCAGGCGGGGGGCCTGGGAAGTGGGCTCCCTCTGAGGGGTGGGCTGGCAGGCCATGGGGCTGGAAACATGAAGCCCATTGCTGAAGGAGGCACAAACCCAGTTTCCAAGAGAAAGGAATTGCTGCTGTGGTGCTGTGACCCGGCCATCCTCGCAGACTTACACTGCTGGCAGTTTCAAGCTCCCTTGGTTTGCAAGCCTCTTTGCAAACCTTGCAAGAGGTTTGCCGACAGGTTCAAGCTCCCTGGGCTGCTAGGGAGTTCCCAAGGGATGTCCATGGAGACCTGGGTGGGAAGCCCATGTAATGCCTGTCCTTCTTCCAGCCAGTGCAACTCAGCACAGGCTAGGATGCTCACCAGCCTGACCATGCTTTGGGCTCTTTTCTTTCACTTCAGCTGAAATGTCAAGCAGAATTTTAAGCAGTGATGGACTTTGGCTGCAGAGTATTCTGGGATGGCAATACCCTTGCCTAATATCTCTCTGTACTTGAATCTTCAATGTGTATGTGCACCCAAGCCAGCCCTTCACTAGGCAGGGCAGCACAGAGGTGGCCAACACTAGGATAACATGTATAGAAGGGGTGCTTTAGTCCCTGCCACAGGAAAGCCAGTGTGGCTGGCTTCATGCCTGACCTGTATCCTCCAAAACTTGTTGCAAGATAAGCATCGTCCTTGGCACATGGGAAATACCCATGTGCTTTGTATTGAGCAAGGTTTGGACCAGTTGGCTGCAGGTCTGGGCTGCAAAGCAGCAGCTCTTGTTCTGTGCCTGTGCTAGGCCTGAGGGCAGAGATGGTTGCCATCACTGGGTGATGTGTGTCAACTAATGAACCTCAACAGCTTTACACAAGTTCTGTCTCCATCCACAGACTAGGTAAATAGTCCACAAGTAACAGAGAATTGTTGGTACAAAGAAAACTAGAAGGTTCCCATTCCTACAAGACGGGGAGGAGTAAAAGATGGACAGAGGTGACATTTTACACTGCATAAGGGACTACTGAAGTATTTTGATGACATGAGCAAGATGGGCATTACAGCAGGCATCACCCTTCCCCTGGTGGGACTGCTGCTCAAACAGAGCTAGGAAATTGGGAGTTCAGATCTAGGCAGAAACACGTTTTCTTGCCTTTCATCTGAATCCTGTTTCCACAGTGTTTTCTCTTATCCATCAGTGGTGAATGAAATTCAGGAGAGAAAGGAGTTCCTGGCAGAGATGGAAGCTCTAGGACAGGGCAGGAAGTATCGAAGGATCATCCTCACTGAAATCTCACAGGTATGTGAAGGCCCTGGTGGCACTGGTTGTACAGTACATGACGTGAACCCCTAGTGTCAGAGACCTTAAAGCAGAGTGTCCTCCAATACCTGAGCAGATAAGTGGGCAGAGAACTGCCTCCCTTCATGGCATAGGACAGGCATGAATTTGGGGATGGGGGATAGAGGTCTTCAGGCTTGCTTTCCATCTCTGCATGTAACTTAATCAGGGAAACAGAACTTCTGTTCTTGGGATTGGCAAAAGAATTAAAAAGCCCCACAGCTTGCCAGCTTTCTCCCTGCTCAACCCTTCCCCTTTGTGCTTTGCAGAAAATGCGTGAGATGGAGATCCTTGACAAGAAGAGAAGTGAGGAAATGGAAGAGATCATGACAAAAGACTTCCCTGGTGGGAACAAATCTGATCCCCACGACTAGGCCAAGGGAAAACACAAGTGCAATTTGTTCCCACTTCTTCTTCCCAGACTTTTAGAATCCAAGTCTCAAGGGCTGGTCTGTGCCTGTTCCCAAAGAGGGGGCAGCACCTCCTGCTGCCTAAAGCCAGAAGGAGCAATTTGTACATAACCAGTGCCAGAAGAAAGCTGTTATAAAATCCTGCCCTCGCACATGATCCCTTATTGCTTAACAATATTAAAGAGATGAAAACACACAGCAGCGGCTACCAAATGTGACAAAGCTGAGCCTCCTTTTGCCTATGGAATGCCTCAGAACATGGCAGTCCATCGATAGTAAGTCACTCCTTTCCATCCACCCAGAGGTGGAGGTTTCTTGCAACAGCACAATGCTAACACACATATTGCCACCCACATTATGACCTGCTCCTGTCCTCACGATTGGGAATGGCTCCATGGAAGAAAGATGCAGTTGTGTGGCCCTGTGCAAGCACTGTCTAGCATTGCTGCAGGTCAGTGTGATTGTGCACATTAGCAAGCTGATCCGGAACAAAACTGAGGAGGAAGAGGGGACTTCAGCCCATGCCTGCTCTTCTTCGCTGCTGCAGGCTTGCTGTGTGTTTTTGTTCCTGAGAGCATGCTATGCAGAACAGTCACCTGCTTCCCACAGAGCCTGGAAATGTCTGTTTGCTCACCTCATACATAGCCCACCTCTGCCCTCTGGCAGGCTGAACATGATGCCCTGCTATTCCTGTCTAAATCCCAGCATAAAATCCACCTTCCAGTTTTGTTAAGATCCCATCCTCTGCCTCTTAGCAATACTTGTCAGCCATTTCCCAGAGCCACGCAGCACACCCTGTCCCCAGGATAGCATGAGTGCACAAAGAAATCAGAAACCTAAGCTGCAACCGGTTTTTCAATCCACCGTTTCTTTTATTTCTGTTCAGGTGAATGGAAGTCATGGAGTTAGTACAGTGTAATTCCCAAATCAATCCCCTGACCGGGTGCAGGGCCAAGGGGCGTCAGGCTGCAGCGATCCCAATGGCCTTTGGCAACAGTGACCTGACAGCAGGCTCTAAAGTGGACTTGTTCCTCCTTGGAGAAGAGTTGTGCTTTGGGATCTCCCCTCCTACTGTTCCTCATCAGCCTGCTGAGGTATGGCAAGAGTGGGATGGCATCACCAGTGCAGGGCTGAGCTTGCCACCTCCCAGCCACGGAGGCTGTGCTGGCAGGGAGGAGAAGCTGGATCCCTCCTCAGGGAAGGATCCCTTTTCAGAATGCTGTGGCAGCCACCTTGCAAGGCACTGCTCTGCTCTGAGAGCATTTTGGCTAAAGCCTGTTGGGTTTTGAGAAGGGACTGCAGCAGATTGCTTGGGGCTTGTTATGTCTGGTTTGCAAATGAGAAGGCATGATGAACCACCTGACCAACCAAGCACCCGTGAAACCCTAATTCAGACTGATCTGACAATTTAATAAATAACTCCTCACCTTGGAGAAGGTGGGAAACAAAAATGGAAGGAGGAAGGGATGGTTGGAGGAACACTGCCCCCCATTCCCTCCTCCGATGTACACACACATACACGACAAATAAAATAAGGGGTTTAAAAAGTTTTCAGATGGGTTTGAATTCATCTAGTAAAGGAGGTGTAAAAACCAACCAGTCCACCCCTGCACACTTCCAAAGCATACACAGATGAAGCTGGGTAAAGGTCAGTTGTGACTGTGCTTCTCTCCCCAGCCGCTCAAGGGTGGCACTGGTGGGCAGGAGCACCAGCTTAGTGCCCCTTGCTGGCACTGTCTTGAGCTTTTCTGCCCTTGCCTGGAAAAGGAACGTTCCTCCCTCCCTCCAACGGCAGCGGTGTTTAGCAGCAGTGTGGGGTAAGATGTCCTGAGTAGGGTGCATGAGCTATGTCCTAGCAGCTGCACACCGTCCCCTTGGGTCCTCTCAGCCCAGTAACGGAGCCCACCCAGCTCTGGCGCTCAAGGGAGGGGACAGCTTAAAATAAATAGGGCACCAGTTACGGTTTTGGCTGTGGCTCTAGAGCCTTGTGATGCAGGACTGTTTTCCTAACAGTTAAGTTTAGGCCAGTAAAACCCAAAGAATCCTGGCTCTAATGCCAGAGTTTACTCCCGAAGTTAAAAACAGGACAGAAAGGGGACAAAAGCAGGCAGGCAGGGAGGGACAGGCAGGCCCAGCCCTTTCCTGGCCAGGGTCTGAGGCACGTGGAACTGTCACAGTTAGAGCGGGAGAAAGGACAGGGAGGGAGCAGTTAGTGCAAGTTTTCCCACAAACACAAAACTCCTTGGCTTGCTTCTCAGTTAATGACAAGAACACGCAATGGGGTAACATATCGGAGAAGCAAATCCATTTTCTCCTCGCCTCCTTAGCAAGGCTTCACAGAGCGGGAATGGCCATGCTCCTCCACAGCCTTGGGAAGGGGAGTGCTTTGGTCGGAGTCCCTCACTCCAGGCAGAGGACTGGCATCTCCCCACGCCAGCAGCTCCAGTGCCTGGGGAGGGAGCACAAGGACAGGCGAGGGGAGAGGAGGGAGACAAGCCCCCTTCCTGGCAGGAATCCCAGCTAGCTGCAAGGAGGCCAGGGGAGTCGGGCAGCACATCCCTCCTGCTGCTGCTGTTCCCCTGCTCTAGCTTTTCTCCTTGGGCGACTTGCTCTTGGAGTCATGCTTGTTGCCCAGCATCTTAAGCACCTTCATGGGCTTGAATTTGCCTTTCTTCTTGCTCTCGGTCTCTGTTTCCTTGTGAAATTCTGGGGTTGCAAAGGGAGGTTGTTACTGCAGGGCGCTGACGGCTGCACACACACACGCACAACAACAGGGGCAAGATAGCCATGAATGAAAGCCCTCCACTGCATGCAATACTTCATTCTGTGATAACAGGGGTGCACAGCGCAACTGTGCCCCAAATTTTAACAGCCCTGCAGAAACAGCTCCAGAGTCTACACAGAAGAGATTCTCTCCTGCAGTTTCATCAATGGCTTGTGCTGCCCCTTGCTGGGGTCAGCCGTGAAAAACATCACTCCAAAGATCTTATCCAATGTTTCTTACCTTTCCTTTTAATCATGGCTTCCAACATTTTATCTTCCTCCTCTTCTCTGAAAAAAAGAATGGGAAAGAGGTCAGCAATTCAGCCCTGAAAACAGCTGCTCTATTGTTCGAGGCTAGAGAACCTCCTACTTCTAACTCATGGAGGGGCAGATCCATCACTGTCTTGTGAGCATTTGCTACAAGCAGGATAAATCTGATGCGCTGCACATACTGTCCTATCTTTCTCACACAAAGCATTCAAACAGACAAGGATTGGGAAGCCTGGGAAAGACATCAGCAACAGGGACATCTCGGGACACCCCCACAGGCTGCTCACATGGCACTGAGTCAGACAGGCTGTGTTTTTCCCCCTTCCTCAGCCACCACAGTCCTCACTTACCTCTGGCGGTCTTCATCCAGGCAGTTCACAATGGCATTCCTCTGCTCAATGATGGTCACCAGCTCCTGCATCAGCACCTTCTCCCTCCCTCGGTCCTCATCAGTCCAGTCCTTCTCTACCCAGCCAAACCCCAAGGAACAACAGGCAATTAAATGGCTGAAGGAGCTCTGAAATTCAGAGCTTTGGGGCAGAGATCTCCTAGCATGGTCCCCTGCTATCCTGCCACGTTGCAGGGCTGGTTGGGCTAGCAGTGTTATGTGGGAGAGCACTGTAGGTGCCATCCCATGGGGATCAAGGAAGCATGTCCTTGCACAAGTCTGGGACATGCAATGAGATGGGACAGTGGCTCTAGAGGCAGCTGATAGCACTGGCATCCCTACAGATCTGTCTCTCTTCACCTGAGGCCCACGTAGACAGGGGAGATGATGCCCAGGGGTAAAATGGAGATTAACTGCATCCAGAGTGATGCTTCACCTGGCTTGTTGAGGAGGCAACGCAGCTCATACTCCACATCCGACTGCCGTTGCTCCAGATTCTGCTGCTTGAAGCTGCAAGGGAAGGGGCACTGTTGGGAAACTGATAGGCTCCAGAGAGGCAGAACATCATCCCAAAGTACAGGGTGAGCTTGGAAAGAGCCAATAAGATGCTGACCTTCTCCAATATAGCCAGGGAGTGGCTGCAGATGATGCTGCAGGGGCTCTGGTTGACTCTGAGTGGGTCAGTTCTGAACGTGTTTGGATAGATTTATCTGCTTACCCTCCTCCCCTCCCTTCTCCAGGCAACGAGGCCATGTCAGGCTCTCCCCTGGAAGTAGCTCCAGGAGGGCTGAGACAAGGTTCCCTCCAAGATCACCTACCACCCTCCACACTTACATGTAGATGAGCTCCGATTCGTGGCGCACTAGCATGTGCTTCTCATGGATGAGCTTGAACCAGTCCACAAGCAGGTTGTCCTCTGGGCTGTCTGCCAAGCAAAAGGACAATTCAGAGCCATCCCCAGCCCTGCAGGATCTCACCACCCTGCAGCAGGCCAAGCTAAGGGAGGGGCACTAGAGCAAACCTGACCCAAGCCTCTTCCTGAGCCCCTGAGAGACCTTACCTCTTCTCCTACTCTTCCACCCTTGGGACACCTCCATGTCCAGGGTCTGGCTGTGACCATTCCTTGGGCCCAGCACAGCCCCTTCTGCTCTCCCAAACCCAGCATCAGCAGAGAGGAAGTCACAGCTCTGTCTTCTTGGCTGGACAGAGGGCAGTCCAAGGGTCCATCCTGCCCCACACCCACAGACAGCCCACCCCACCCCACATACCATTCTCAGCACTCCGAAGTTTTTCCTCCAAGGCCACCCCACGGTGCTCCAGCTGGTCCAGCTGGTGCTCAATGGCATCCATCTGCCCATAGATGTCTTCCTCAGGGATGTACTGATCTGTCTGCACCTGCCAAACCATAAGGCAGAGCCTGCCATTATCACCCACATCCAGTTTCCAGTGGTAACCTAAAGACTGATCAACACTAACGAGGGCAGGGGGACAACAGAACACTTCACCTAGGCATGGAATTGAGATCCCCACCCCACTCTGGATCAAAGGGAGACCATGGTGTTGCCATCAACAGCCTAGACACCATCCTACCCAGCCACAGGTAGGATGCAGGTGCTGCAACCCTACCCATACATGCATCAGCAGGGTGCATGTACACAGCTATGGCCCTGGGGGACAGCACAAAGCTGGCCTTCCCCCCCGGCTCCCAAGAACCCTTTTACCTTGCGTTTGATCAGTGGGAAGCCATGACCTGGTGCAGGAGGACGCACTGGCTTGGAGCCCTTAGGAGGTTTCTTTGCAGAGGGGGAGGCAGCAGGCGATGGCTTTCGGTTGAAGGGGTTCTCCTTACAGGAAGACTGGAGAAGGGGGACAAAAGGAGGTGAGGGTCCAGTAAAGGGAAGAAATATAGCATCCCAATAGCTGGGACTGAGCGGACAGGGTAGCCCTAGGATTTGTCCTGCCCCACCATCCTCCCAGAGGAGGAACACAGCACTCCACCAGCAGCCGAGCCATGGGGCAAAAACCAGCAGTGCTCCTCTTTGGCATCAGTTCCCCAGCATCTCCCTAACAAGCATGCTGAACCATTTTCCTTCCTGGTTCCCCTCCTATTCGCTCTGAACACATGACACCTGCCTCTTCTCTAGCACATCGGGCAGGCACAGTATGAGCAGAGCCACCATTTAGCAAGCACATGCCTGAGGCTTGCTTTCAGGTCACCACAAACCAAACCTACAGAAGGGGCAAGCCTGGGCTCATGATCCCCACTGGGTGATGGATGGGGAAGAAAAGCCCCCTGATCTGGATGAGAAGAAGGTCACCACCTCACCTTCAGCTGCGGCTTGGGCGAGGCAGGTGTCTTAGGGCTTCCAGCACCCCCATCTGAAGCCAAGAGGATGGGTGTAGGGCTAGCCCCGGCTGGAGGCTTTGGGGGCTGCCGGCTGGGGCTGGTCTTTAAGCTGCCAGTGGAGACACTCCTGCTGGCATGCAGGGTGCCGGGCTGCACCTCCCCACTGATGCTGGCCAGCTCGCTGGAGGAGGAGAGGGAGGAGGTGATGGAGAGGCTGGCTGGGACAGGAGGGCTCTCGCTGGAGGAGACGCTGGCCAGTGGCATGTCAGTGCTAGAGGTCTTGGTGGCCGTCGGCGTGTGGACAGTGGGCTCGGAGGAACTTTTGGGCACGGAGGCCTCATCGGTGTCACCCAGCACCTTGGCTGAACTCTCGGAGTTGATGCTTTCGAGGCTGAGGGCTGGAGAGGGGGTGGAGGATGATGGCTCAGAATGTGACAGCCTGGAGATGGGGTGGTGGGCTGCAAAGCAAAGGGAATGCTCAGGGCGGAACAAGGGGGCAGGCAGGAGAGGAGGGTGGTGTGTATTGGAGCGCAAAGGGAATCAGTGCCTGTCTTCAGAGAAGATGGAAAGGACCTTCCAGCACAAAGGCCTTGTTGGCAAATGAAGTGTTCCACTGGGCAGAGAGCTAACACAAGTCCCAGCACAACCATCACTGCATAAAGGCCTGGCCTGCCAGGGTGATGTAGAGGTGCCTGGGAAAGGAGGAGCCTCCAAGAGACTGCACAGGGGGCTGTGAAGGAGGGATAAGGGAGCAGGGGGAAGCTCACCTAGGGGGGAAGCACTGGGAGCTCGTGGAGCTGGCCGCTTCTTCATCTTTGGGCTGCTGGTGGGAGTGATGCCATACCATGGGTGGAGAGGCCTGGCAGCAGCCTCGCTCTGTTCCTGCTCAGGCGTGCTCTTTTGGGTGGCAACGTTCTCCTCTTCTTCCTCATCATCCTCCTCAAAGGGGTTGTACGGTTTGAGCTCTATGGCATCAGGCCTGCTCTCCTCACTCCTGGCTTTCCCCACCTCCTCCCCATCCTCCTCCTCTGGAGTCCTACTTGGGGTCTCATGGCTGCTGCCTGGGGGAGGTGGGGGAGCTGGCTTCTTCTTGGGCTCTGCCTGCACCAAGGCCATCCATGGGGGGTCCTTGGCTCTCGCAGCAGCTCCAGCACTGGCAGAAGAGAAAGAGAGATTGAGGTGGCAAGGAGCAGAGGCAAGCTAGGATGGCAAGGCACAGGACAGGGAATTAGCCCTCAGGGGAAAGGATGGCTGGAGCAGGATGTCTCTCATGCAGAAGCAGCTTTCTCATCCAAGCCTGGCCCTAGTCTTCCCCAGACAAAAAGGGTCTTGTTCTCTGCAGAGTAACCTATGGGTCTGAAGGAAGCAGTTTGTCTGACTTGCCCACTGGGCCCTGTGTTTTAGTTTCCAAATAGCAGACTCTGAGGCTGTTTTATGGGCACAGATGTTCTCCGCTTCCCAACACTGTTCCTACACTCAACTGTGCTGCCCAGGCTGTGGATGGAGTAGGAATTGAGATCAGACACCTTCCCTCTGTGGTCATACTCCCCTCCTACATTTCAGAAGCTGTTTGTCACCTTATCATCTGAGCATCCCAGGGATGGACTTCTCTTTGCTAACTCCCACGGCTGGAAGCACTGCTGCTCCTCTGGGCAGGCACAGCCCACAGCAAGCCCACACCATGGCTCAGTGAATCACTGCACATTGGGAAAGCTGCCATCACTTGCCACGTGCACCCGCTCCTTGGCTGTTGCAAATGTGGGTGCTTGTGCAGCCTCTGCCCCAAGAGTAGGCAGGAAGAAGCCAGCACCAGTGTACTCCTGGGTAACAGACCAGGAGGTGTAAAGGTTGCAGCCAGGCACTCACAACATCCCTGCATTGGACCTTTCCTGTGACAAGCCCTCCACAGGGCACAGAAGTGCCCCCTTCTCAGCACCCACAAGCAGGACCATTTAAGAAGGCCCTTGGCAGCCTGCATGTGTCACAGAAACATCTTTCTGAAGGTCCAAACTCTCCACAAACCCGAAGAGACAGCAACTCTGGGAGATATGGACACACACAGCCTGGCAGGGAAAGGTCCTGATCATAGCCTACATCCTCATAAAAGCAGGAGCTGACAGAAGTAGGAGAGGGGACAACAACTGAGGTGTCCCTGTAGCCCCAACTTGTTACAGGGTTTTTGCATGTCACCTGAGAACAGAAGGACGTACCGATCAGAGGAGCAGGGTCTCCCTCGGGGTTTTGGGACAGGAGGGCTGGGTTCAGGTACCCTACCTAGAAAGACAGAGGCGGTCAGACTGTCACAACACCAAAAGGACATGAAGAAAGAGGTAAAAATCAGAGAGGCACCTCTTAAACATCTCCCAGTGGAAGATTCCCACTCTCTGAAGAGCTCCTGGTGTTTCTCCTGCCATCAGTGCAGTCAGTCAAGTTAACCCCAAACATCCCCTTTGCCTTTTTCTCTCCAACCCACCCCAGGAGCTGCACCTGGAGAACTGACATGCCCCTCTGTCCCCATACCTGAAAACTGCCCGAGGACTGCCACCTCCCCTTCACAATGGCGGCACTCCTGGACAAGTGAGCAGGCAGGCATGAAACCTAGCATGTACCCCACTATGAGGACGGCTGACAATCAAAGAACCAGTGTCTAAGCCTGAGATTCGTGTGGAGGCAAAAAAGTGTCAGGCTGCAGAGAAGTAAAACTCATCACACCTCAGCTGTTAGAGGTGAAGGTAACTGCTGCCACCACTGTGCTCTTACCATTCACCATGCCAGGCACACAATCACTGCCCTCGCTCTGCAGAGTGGACCTGGGCCGAGGGACAGGGTGAGAGGTAGGAGGGGAGAGGGCTGAGGCATCGGTGCCCCTCCTTGGGGCAGGGGTGGGCCGCGTGTCTCTGAGCCGTCCTTCCAGAGAGCTGGCTTTGTCCTGGGAGAGCACTGTGGGCTTGCTGGGAAGGGGAGGTCTGGGTGGAGTTTGAGAGACAGAAGCAGGGGGCATTGGTGTCTCTGCTTTGCCTGGTGTGCTGTCCTTCTCCGCTGGGCTAGCTAGCCCCTCTGCAGGCACAGGGGTCTCTGCTGTGCTGTCCAGGGAGTCACCATCGCTCTTCCCCACCTCTGTTCCTGTAGGGAAGCCATCCTCACCCACGCTGCCAGCTCCAGTTTCAGTTCTTAGCTCTGGCGACTGCCGGTCTGGGCTGGGCCTCCTCTCCACCTTCCCGCCCATGGCCAATTTACCACGATGTTGTGTGCAGACAAAAGTCCCTGCCTCTGACCCGGGCTTGTATGACCCAGGGAGCAGCGTGCTGGAGCACTCCTTACACCTGCAATGCGAAGAGAGAGCCCTGTGAGATGGGAGGCACAATCCTGCCTCTCAGGGAAGGCAATGCTCCTGGGCTGGGAAGTACTAAATCCTAGTGCAGTCTTGAGGAAGTCATTCAGGAAAGGAGAGGAACAGAGAAATGACACCATGACACTGTATGAACCCACGGGGAGTTCTCAACTCAAATACTGTGCGCGTTTGGGTTCCTCTAACTCAGAAAGGACTGAATAGATGTGGAAGGGCAGCAGTTGGTATTGGGATATGACATGGTTTCCAGGTCTAGAAAAGCAGAAACTCACACTTGTCCTAGAAAAGATGCAGCTGGTGCTGAACTTGGTAGACAGAACTACAAGATCACATATGGCCCTAAGAGGGGGACAGGGATCAATCATTTGTAAAACAGGGAGTATCAACTGGAATTATGGAGCAGCTGGTTCAGAACCAACACAGGGAGGCTACGGAGCTGCCTTGTGGTGGGCAAGGGTCCTGGCTTGGTCTCCCATTCACAGTGCTGACCATGGACCCCACCAGGGTTATGGCATTTGGCTGGAAGGATAAGGAATAATGCAGTAGGCCCATTCTTACACTCTGCCTTACCTGTCGAAACCAAGGCTAAACAGCTTCCTGCCCTTCACTGTCTGTCACACCTCCTGAGATCATCCACTCTTTCCCTGCTGAGCCTTTGAATCCTCCCTAATGAAACCCTCCAGGAGCAAGTGTAATACCCAGTGCTGGCAACCAAGTCAGCCCTTTTCCACCTGGGAATGAAGGTGGATAACATCCATGAATGAGAGCCAAGGGTAAGGGACTGATCAAGCACTCCCATGAAAACCAAGCTTGTTCCTTCTTGTCAGAATACCTGCTGTTTGCAGCAGCTGACTACATTGCAAGCAGGTAATTTTGGTGAGGAATTCTGCTCTGGGTGCCCAGTTGACTGGGATTTCCTTTGAAATCTAAAGCAGAAGTGTGAGGACACAGGAGCTGTAGAGAGAAGGGGTATGATGAAACGAAGAGGTGGCAAGTTCAGACAAGGGGAGAAAGAGGTTTGTTTTCGTTTTATCTCTGTCAACCCACAGAAAATACTGCCACAGGACATTTCCAACCAAGCAGCACCCATGAATCAGCAGGGGTGGGGATGTGTGTGTGGAACAGGAAGAACAGAAAAGCACAGAGAGGCAAAACACAAGGATCTTGCTGCTCAGTCTGAAGGGCCATGAGCTGTGCAAGGCAGACAGGACACCTCTCCTATTCTTGGCCATTTGCACCTGCAAAGCTCCTGGTTTTGCCCCAGCTGCAGATGGAAAGCTTGATGGGTTCCAGCTCATCTCCCCTCCTTTGACATTGTTTCTATGACACATCCCTGGCTGGCTTAGGCAGGAATCCTGTATCTTCCCAATGGTTCAGTATTTCTGTCCTCAGATGCCAGCTGCTCGCTTGCCAATTCAAGTCCCATGGCCCACATAAGAGATCTCATCCCTTCATCTTCAGAGCAGGGAAAGCAAAGTGAAATGACTTCACCGGTGCTGCAGGTAAGGACCTGCACCTAGGGAGTAACCACAGAGCTGCTGACATCTAATCCCTCATTCCTCAGTTTGGCAACAATCTGCAGTTCCCCAGATGTTCCTCTGATGCTCAGTACCATGCCAAGCAACATGGGAGCCTGTATATCCAGTTGAGGATGTGGAGTGTAGGTAGAATGAGGCCCTAGCTTAGACCTCACTGGAAAGTGGTGGTGAGAGGCAGGTGGTAAAGAGGCAGAGCATCCTGGTTTATGAAAGCGGGAGAAGCACCAGGGGCTGGGATCTCAAGTGACTGAAGTGGGAAAGTGCAAGAGAGCATGAGAGGCAAGCAGCACAGAGCTGGATACAAGGGCCCACTCAGACCACTGGGACAGGGTGCTGGCAGGCAAACAGACCCTCTCTAGTACCATCTCACGCACTGTTTTTGATGCTCCATGTTACTCAAGGACTCAGACACACACAAAGACAGGGTGGCCACAGACCCCCCAGTCTGCTGAGGAGAGTGTCCAACCCCTCCAGGCCTGCTCACGACATACCTAAAGCACTGGCGGTGGTAGAGCTTGCCCTCAGCCAGGTAGCGCTGGACCAGATGGACGTGCTGCTGGCAGGCTGTGCAGGTACTGCTGAGCGTGGTGCGCTGGGACCGCTCCAGCGGGTCCGAGGGGGCATCGTCCTGAGACACACAACGCACGGGGAGATCAGGATGGGAGCCACAAGCTGCTCTCCAGCCCACTGCTCCACCAGAGCAGCTGTTTCTATGCAAGGCTATTGCTGTGTGTTTGTGGCACAGTTCGGGGTCTGACCTTCAGGGTCTGACAACGCAAAGAACAGCTGCCCCCAAATCCAGACACATGCAGGCTGCCTCTTCCCAAATTAGAGGGGGCCAGTTCAAAAAGTGCCTTGCTCCTATCTAAAGCTGAAGGACTGTGGAAGGGAGTAATATAAACCCAGGTGGCAGCAGGGACCTGCAAGAGGAAGCCCTTCTTTTTGGAAAATGTGCCATCCCAGACATCCGTTAAAACCTGAAATAAAGGGCCAAGAAAGAAAAACTCATCTTTTCTGCTCTTCTAATCCAAATTCCTGTTCTTTACTCATCTACAGAGTCATCAACCCATAGGAAGAAAGGCACTTGTACCCCCGAGTGGCTCAAGGTAATCTGGCACCAATCTGCCCAACCTCTTGACTTCCATGGATTTCAGTCCATTGATTTCTAGAGTGAAATCACACTCTCAGCTGGGTCCTTCAAGGAACCAAAATCT
Organism: Loriculus beryllinus; assembly: GCA_039877255.1. NCBI lineage: Eukaryota > Metazoa > Chordata > Aves > Psittaciformes > Psittacidae > Loriculus > Loriculus beryllinus. The sequence continues at coordinate 33,752 of JBCJKH010055603.1, read as the reverse complement.
CAACACCCCTCCCACCCCAAATCCGTAGGTAGCCCCTATAAAGATCAATCCCACTGCGACAGGCTCTCATCTTCTCACCCGCAGCACAGGAAGCACCACTGCCGCAGGCTGGCCTTGAATCAAGAGATTAGGTACCTGTGGTGCTGGGGGACTCTCAACTGCAGCCACGGGCTTCTTGTGGGACAGCAGAGGAGGAGAGGAGTCAGCAGCTGGGTGCTTCATAGGCAGAGGGACGCTGGCTGGAGGCAGAAGGCAAAGGAGGATCAGGCACGGAGAGGAGCAGTGACTCACACCGCCCATGGCGGGGAATGGGAGGAGGAAAGAAAAATATCATCGAGCCTTGTGACATAGGACAGGACTTGCCACTCCCAACACTTCAGAGCCTATTTTAGGTGGAAGAGACAAACACAATCTAACAACAGGTCCGCTGCGAGGCTGCCAGAGAGGCTGGCCCTGCTGTGGATCCCTTTCTGTGGACCAGGGATTCCTGCCTCTCACTGTGATTTTATTGACATCAAACGCTGCTTGGCTTCCTCGTAACCAACTCCCTAAGCAATGCTTAAAGCCCAGGGCATCTCGGGTAGCTGCTGATGTGTTGTTGTGACTCAATGGGCCCCAGGGCTTCCAGGCTGTCAGCACGTCTGCAAGCGTCTCCTGCCCATCAGGGCTGGCACTCACACACCAGTCCCCCCCTCCTTGGCTGGAGGCCAGCATCCCTGAAGAAGTACATGCACATGGAAGAGATTTATCTGATGCTGTGGCTCGAAAGCAGAGCAGAGGAGACCTGGAGCCCTCATTTCCACCCAGGAGGGTTGCTCTGGAAGAGGTGCCTCAGAGCAAGACTCAAATCAGGTTGCAGTTGCAAGAGCAGATGAGCTAATCTGACACACTCAACCCTAGTTCCCCTCCCTCTGTTCTCCAGTCTTTTCACACTTACAGATGTGATAAACTTGGCTGCGGTAGGCGGGTTGCCTATCAAGCTTTCTCTCATTTTAGTGGGTTAAAGCAGATCACAAAGAGGTCTGATGAGCACCAGGGGCAGTGATCCAACCCAATGGATTGCAGAGGGTGGATTAACAAGGCATTCTTCCTTCTGCAGCCTGAGCTGTTAAATCACTCCCCAGCTCTTGTGAAACCTTGCCCTACTCTACTCCCTGTTCCGGGCTTTCCCCACTGGCACCAGCAAGATCCAGGAGAGGCAGGTACTATCTGCTCGTCTCCTTCCTCACAAACACACATGGCTCCCATTTGCCATAGCAAGGAGGAAGCACTAGGTAATACTAGGTTCCCTGTACTCAAGTAGTGGCAAACTGGAAGCCAGAGGGGTAGGAGGACACTCACCTTGGCTGGGGTTGTTGAAATGGTTGTAGTACTGAGACACGTAAGTCATGATGCTGAGGCAGTCGGGGACTTTCATGGAGACCATGTCATTGGGATCTAGCAGGGCTGGGATGCCCAGCTCCCGCTCTGCCAATTCAAAGGCCTGCAAGAGCAGCAGAGAGAGGCATGAAGGAGAGAAAAACTGATGCCCTCTGAAAAATAACAGACAAATCAAATTGTAAAGGCCCTAGGAAGGTTAAGTAATAAGCCTATGGCATCCCTCAGGGACCAAGAATCCCAGACATGCCGCTTGACTGGAAAGGGGGCAACAGAAGCAAGGGAGTAAGCTGCTGCAGCTGCCATTTCCTGCAAGGCATTTCAGCTGCCTGTGCCCCTGCAATGCCCATCTGAAGGGTCCTGGCATCTGGCTGCTGCACTGGGATAGGGAGGGTAACTTTCAGGAAGTCTCAGCTTTCATTGGAAAAAATGCCAAACCAGTGTTTCTTCAACCCATGAAAGTGGCACACCACCAGTGCCCTCATGCGAGAGCCCAGCAGAGCCTTGGCTGGCACTGTGAAGGGCTGGCAGATACTTGCAGTGACACAGCCAAACACCAGCTCTACTGAGGAGTGTCCCCAGCCATTCCAAACGTTCACCCCACAGAACCACTGATTCTGCCCATCCTTTCATGCTCTGGGGTGCTACGTCTTTCCCTCTCACAGTTAACATAGCCACTCTGGCTCAATAGCCAGCAGTCTGCTGCTTGCCAGATCGAAGGGCTACGTCAGGAATTTTCTATGTCTCAGCAAGTAGAAATGATAAGGACATTGTGATAAGAAGCACACAGCTCCTACAAGTGCATACATGAGTACTTGAAAGGAGGGTGTGAAGGAGGAAAATAGCTGTTTGAGAGGTCTCCGTTTAGTGGTGCATGGATAACTGGCTGTATGCTGGCCATCCTGCTGTTGTGCCAAGGGCGGTGGATCCACATTGATGTCCAAGGGAGAGGATATGTGAGACTATCGAAGGGACTGAAGAGAAAGCAAGTGAAGAGGGGATGGGAGTAGTGTGGGCACTGAATTGTGAGGTACCAGGTGCAGGGTGTGCATAAAGACTGAAGGTGCCTGGTCTCTGGGGCACAGGGTGCTGTGCAGGGTGTGGGATCTGAAGAAAAGAAACAAGAGAAATAAATGAAAATGGGTAATTGCAGGAACCAGGCATATAAAATGTCCCCTGTGGACACCCAGCTATGCTCAGCCTGGTTTTAAGCTGGTTCTCTGGACTTGCTGAACGTGAGGCTGCAAGCAGCAAAGAGAGACCTCAGCTTAGGGGTTACTAACAGGACAAGAAACCCATTGTGTGGCTCCTGAATGGGAAAAGATTGCTGCTAATGGCTGAAAGGGGTCCAACTGGTCTAGGAAAGGCCCTGGACAAGACACAACTGGAGAGTCCTAATCATAAAACCCAAGATGACTTAGCTCGATTCATCTTGTGAAGGTGATGGCCCAAGTCTCTCCATGGACTATCAGATGGAGAATGCAGCAACTAGATCTTTCATCAAAATTAAAACCAAACAAGGCTACTGCTAGCCCTTGGAGCTGGGCATCTCCCCATTCCCCACTGCCTGCTTGTGTTCTTGGCTCCAGCTGTCCCAAGCAGAAGGGGAACATTGCAGACCAGCATAGGTCCAGCATGACCTTCCCCTCCGTTTATGCCTGGAGAAAAACTAGCTTCCTGCTTCCACTGCCTGCAAATCTGGAACAGCTGAGGTCAATCTTCACCTGAGATGTTGTCTTGGTAACTATCAGGATAACCATCTTATCTTCTGTGCAGTACAGGCTGGAAGCTGATGTTTCACATTCCCTTATGTTTCCACAGAAGCTCTTGCCTGTTACTTACAAGTACAGATTTTCTTCCTTACACCCTCACCACTGTCACAAAGTCCTCCCACACTCCATGACCTCCATCAAGTCATTTTCATGTCCCTTCCTCCTTCCATGAACTGCATAACAGGGACTCACCAAGCGGTTATTCTCATAGACATCATCCTTGGAGAGAGAATCAAAGTCTCTGAAATGAGAAAGCACAAAAAAAGTCACATGAGATGCGGAGGAAAAGGGCCCCAGTGCCACCACACGCAGGTTCTCAGGACAGCCAACTTTACAACAACTCAACACATACGAGCCTAGATAAACAAAATCTTGGCAAAGCAGATCTTTGCGTTGTAAAGGGATAAAGAAACCAAAGGGGAATTGCAGTTAAAAAACAGAAAGCAAGTCCCAAATGGGTGGTGACCAGGAAATCAAAATGTCGTTCTGGTCTCTCTTTACCCACTTGGGATTAAAGCTGCAGAAATACCAGGGCCACATTCCAATGAGCACCATGCACCACTGCAGTGAAGGGTGCAGGACATCACCCCCAACTTGCTCCTCCAAGGCCTCAGGCACAACAGCAGGAGAATGAGGAAGCAGATTCCCCCACCTCAAGACAGAGCTGCCTGTGCTAGATCTCCCTCCTACAAGGCTCCTTAGATAAACCTCCCTGCACCACCTTAGGGGGTTTGAGGTCACCTCAGGATTTGGGGTGACACAAGAGGCCTTTAACTGTGCTCTGTCCTTGCTTGCTCCCCAGCACTCTCAGTACACAGCAAACTGCCTGTGGTTGCAGCCTTTTCAGCAAAGCAGCTTGGGGTTTTACAGAGAGGAGCCCCAGAAGTTCCCAACCTGGGCACTTTGTGGCATTGCTTGATCCCCTGGATGTCTTCAGTGGGATCAAATCAGCCTGGCCACAGGGACCGATCAGCTGCCTTCATCAGAGGAGCAAAGGGAAGCAGGTTAAAGCAATCTGCAGGTTTTCAATAGAGGGGGAGAAATACAGGAAGGAGTTAGTTATGCTGTCTGCATGTGTGCGTGGGTATAATGTGTGAAAACAGCATCATGCTAAACTGATTACAGCCCCTTCCTGCCAAGGATCTCAGCTTCGTTACCAAAAAAACCTCCTCATGCAGCTGCTTGGTGTGACTGCAAACTGGATTCACAGAGGAGGACACAGCCCTGAGAGATTTGGGGTCAGGCAAAGTCACCCCAATGGCCCACAGAGACACGCAAAAGAGACTGATGCAGAGGGACGATTCAGATGCAAGGTGGGGAATGTATCCCTCACCCCAATTGTGGTGAACAGGAACTGTGCGAGACAACGAATCCTCATCCATGTACCCGCAGAGAAGGGCTGCAGGAGCCTCTCTTGCTCCATCCCCCTTTGGCTTTTACTGCCTTTTCCCGTAATACCAACTCAGAGCACCCCAGCACCGCACTGCAGGGCAACCAGCCCCTTCTTGAAGCCCCTCATGTGCGTTTCCCGGCATCGTAGAGAAAGCCCAGGATGAGCTCAGGAAGATTTCCCAGCTCCCTGCACCACTATAAAACTACACTTCCTCCGTTCAAAGAGCCTGCTGGTGCAGTTCCCTCCCAGAGAGATGAAACTGCAGCCGCTTGCTGCTGCGGGAGCAGATGCGGTGGACAGGCAGGAGATGGGCTGGATGTTCAGCTCTGTGTCAAGTGCCTTTCTGACAGCTCATGCAAATGCATGCACAAAACGCAGCCACTTCAATATACCACAACTTTTTCCTCTCTACACACTGGTGAGAAAAGGCTTCGAGTTGCAGCCTTTGCTTTGATGTTAAAACTACTGCCTTCTTTATATTTATGACTAATTTCCACCGGGAGAGGTTTTTTCCCTAAGTAATTTTTTATTCCCTAGAGAACTCCTTTAACCTTGCTGTTATTTTTTGTATGTTTTCGGTTTGGTTGTGGTTTCTTTTTTTTTTTTTTACCTTTTAAAGAAAATACCAGTTTGGGAACACAGGAGAAGCGATGACAGCTAAGTTATAAATCAACTGCCTTCGAAACATTCATGACCTTCATTTTGAATACCCTCACTTTCAGCACATGGGACTGATACAGCTGGAAGCTTGAATACCCCTTGGTGGCCTGGGCTGAGAGAGTATTTTTTGACAGATGAAACATCATGTCCATTCCACTCCGCCCCAGCAAACTAAAGCTGTTTTAGTAAACCAAAGCAATTCTGCCTGGGAAACCAGATGTCAGCAGAGAGGATGTGAAGCTCAAAAGGTAACAGAGGGGGGGCTACCAAGCAGCAAAGGAATAGAAGTTTTCCACTAATGTAGGATTGCAGATTCTCAGCTTTTACCCAAGATACTGAAGTCCATCAGTATAAGGCCTGAGGCATCACAGTGTATTCAGTTCCTCTCCGCTGCATCTCCCAGCTCCCGCTCCAAACAAGCCAAGCAGGACTGCACTGATGTCCATCACTCCTGATATGAGCACTCCCTCATGGTGCTCTGTCGCATGACATGCCTGCAGCTCCGGGCATGCTCCCTGTACTGACACGCAAGGAGCATGGCTTCTCAGGCATGGGGGGAAGTCACCCCAGATGTATCCCTCCCCTCCACACGTGGATGTGTCACATTATTTCCTTGCCCTGATCCCAGCAGCCTTTCATCCAGCCCCACTCAGGCTCCTCTCCTGACAACAGAGCAGTCCAAGGGATTGGATGTAAGAACAGACAAGAATCTGGCTGTCCCAGTTAAACAACTGTCTTGACTCAGCAAAGCCCAGCATCGTAGCATATCCTGGAGTAATATTTCCATGCAAATAACATCCCAAGCTTTTACCTAATTAGATACATGCAGAGCCACTAAGCACTCTGGGGTTTCGGGCAGCTGCCAGTGAGCACAGCAGACTCAGGGAAGGGGGAAGGGTACAGCTAAAACCAGAGCTAATTCCTGGATTCCTCGAATATAAATAATAACGGCAGTGCTGCATAATAGGCCCTTCAGCTTTCCAGGTCTTGCAGGGAAACACAGGCAGTACTTGGGAAAGAACAAATGAGATTTGTGATCCAGCCTGTAACCGAACCACTCCAGGGACACAAACCAGCACGGCTCTCATCTCTTTTCCTCAAGTCTCCATCTCTTTCAGCACTTGAAAGGCACGTGCCACGTTCTCTCAGGCTTCTCACCCCTGAATGCCAAGAGCATTCCCTAAGCTTTAGGGAAGTGGCACTGCTTGGGACGCTGAAAGATGATTTCTGCCTCACTAAGCTGCAGTAAATGCCTTGTAAACACTCATTTAATGCTTCAGATTTCTGGAGCACTGAGCAAACAAACATTAATCCCCACAGTCTACTATCAGGTTGGCCTGGATGCTCCCAGCTCAACTGGCAAGGGAAAAAGAAGAGATTAAATGTCTCGCCTTGAGATCACACAGCCAGCAGTGGAGTCAGAGGATAAGTCCAGGTTTCCCATTTCCCTGATTAGAACAGTGAGGCAGTGAATGCAAGTGAGGTGTGTACAGGAGCAGAGCACGACTTTCAGCTTCATGGTTCAACACACAGGGAATGCAACTCATCCATGGTGGTCAGTTCAAGACACCTTTAGATGGATTCAGTAGACACTGAGCACATCCAGCCTACTTCCTTCAAAGACATCCCAAATGCTCTAGTGTTTCCAAGGGCTCTGCAGGAGCTGCTCTGAAGCTCACCAGCAGGGCATCCCTCTGATACCAGATGCTTTACCCCAAGGCAATTGTGCTCAAGTCAAAGGTAACACAGAAAATTCTCCTCAGCCTCACTTACCCACATAACCTCTCACAACAGCCTCTTCCCCAGCATGTCACATACCAGCACAGCCAAATTGGGGCACCCGGGCAGGGTCAGGCAGCCAGGACACACCAACAGCCACCACAGCAGCCAAAGAGAGCCTGGAGGATCAGGGTGCCAGAGCAATGGTGCTACACAGGCAGAGGAGAGAGCTCTAGCTCAGCTCCTGTGTGAATATGACCTGCACCCCTCTGCAACCCAAGGGAAAGCCAGCAGGAAGCAGGAAGGCTGAAGTTCTGTACTCAGCTGCTTTGGGGAGCAGCACGGCCGTTTCACACGGGCCAGAGGAAGACCACACAGGTCAGAAATGCACTCACAGACTCATGCCATTACCGGGACGACTGAAAGTACTTTAGAAGAAAAGAAGGGCAACTACTTTTCCTCTGCAGTCAGACTTACTGCCTCTGATCTGATCTACCCACTTCCAAATTGGGACAGGCTGAAGGAGCTGGAATCAGATGAAATGATGCTGCTCTCCTGCCCACCCTCTGAAAGTCCTTCGACAGCATGCCATGTCCTTGTAAGGCCCTGGGCTTTGTCTCTACAATATAGCAGAAGACCTGTGAAGTCAGGACATCAGTAAGGACATCTGCCAGGAGCAGATTTAAGCCCACTGACAACTTAAGAGCAGCGGCTGCTGCCTAATGGGATGGTAAATATGATTAATGTGAAAGCATCAGGTGGTTTTAGTGGTGCTTGTTGGAAGCTTTCACTGAAAAGCTTTTCCATTGCCAGTTACTGTGCCACTTACATTAAAGAAATCATTTAGAAACACATTAATTGTAAGTGCTCCTGTCCTTAATTTGCCCCTTCCCATCCAACAAGCCCCAAGTCAAAGCAAGCCTGAACCCAGGAGCTGCTGGGATACAAGAGCATGCAGCCCCCTCAAGACCCAGACCGATGCAAAGCCATCATACAGCTCTTGGTGGTTCCTGAAAGCTTCACCGAGGGTTTTGTGGCAGCCACCCAAAACACAGCAGTTTGGTTCCTAGCCTACCTGTTCCCTACCTGTTCAGCTTCTGCTTGCAAGAACACAGGCCGGTTTTACCCTTTCATGGACACTGCAGCTCTCCAGCAGAGTCACTGTCAACCCTCTGCCTGCGAGAGGTTGCTGCTGTGACAAAAGGCCATCCCCAGGGGCAACTCAGAGAGAAGGATTTGGTCAGTTCGGGCAACCTCAGAGGAAGAGCCAGCAGTCCTGGAGCAAGAACGTGACAGGGGACACACCACCAGGCTTTGCTGACAGGCGAGGAGTGCGTGCACGCCAGAGGCAAGGCAAAGTGGAGCAGTGCCTACCTGCACTGCAAGGGCTACCAAAGACTGGAGCAGGCGGGAGGCAGCGCTGGGACAGGCACGGTTATGGCAGCAGGTCGGGGCAGATTCCTTCCAGCAGCTCAGCCAGTTTCTCCAGCCTGACACCATGCCCCCAGGCAATCCCCAACGCACCAGCTGCCTCCTGAAACTCACATCATCGAAAGGGATGCTGATGGAGGAAACTCAACTCGGAGCCATTTGCTGCGGGAAGCTAGCAAGAGTCGATATCCCTGCTGGCACTTGCTAGCTCCTGCTTTCACCGCGGCATCCACAGAAAACAAGCCAGAAGGGAATGCAAGAAGCAACCTGGTCCAGGGCTCTGCATGTTTCAGAGTGACTGCCTCTGGCAGCTGGGAATATCCCCATGCCACGCAAGCCTCTGGTCCTTGGGAAGTGGGAATGCCCACCCCTCACAGAGGCAAGACACCCCATACCCAGCTGCGGGCACCGCTCTCCACCGCTCTTAAGCCACACGACTCTGCTAACCCTGACCTTGACGGCTCTGCGAGCGCAGGTCAGAGGGTCGCCCTCTGAAGCACAGCACGCTTCATCCCGGTACCGACTTCGGGAAGCAACAGAGCCCCTGCTGCGCTCCCTGCCCCTGACCCCCCCACATCCATGCACATGGAGCCTCAGTCCCTCCCTGCCAGCCAGCCTGGAGCCGCTTCCACCGGCGCCTCCCTGCCCAGGCAGCCCCGGCCCAGCTCCTCCAGCCCCACCTCTCCTCCAGCCACCAAAGACCGCGGGCCGGAGCCGGGCGCCTCGGCACCACGTCCGTGGCCAGGCCGGTGCGGCGCGGCCTGCACCGCGGCCGCTGCACACTCACAGGAGGTCGGGCCGGTGCCGGTGCAGGATGGCGCAGAAGGCCAGGCCGTCGCGGAAGGAGGCGCTGAGGTCGCGGATGTCCACGCCGCGGTACCCCTCGCACTGCCGGCGGCACCAGGCTTGCAGGGCGCCCCGCGGGCCCGACATGGGGGCGGCCGCTACCACTGCCGCCGCCGCCGCCGCCACCGGGAGCACAGGGGCGGGGCGGGGCGGAGCTTGTTCGGGTGGGCGGGGCTTGTCAATGGGGCGTGGTCTGGAGGCCCGGGGCACGTGGCAGCCGGAGCCCGCTGCTATTCCCGGTGCCTGCTCTGATCCACCGGGAAGGGAGGAGTTCTGTGGGCTTTCCCCTGAGAGGAGGGAAAGGAAGGGAAAAGGGTGGCAGAGTTAGAGCCTGAGCAGAGGGGAGAACCACGAGAGGGAAGGGGATGGAGCGGTCGCCCAGGAAGTGGGAATCCTAGGGGAGTTACTGCTTCCAAGTTAGGACAGGAGACTGGGGAGAGGTATTCGCTTCACTGCTCCTCGCAGCTCAGTGAAGGCTCAGTTATCGGATAAAGGCCCTGAATAAAAGTTGCAGCCTGTTTTTTTCCACACAGTCCCTGAGGATTCCAAGAGAGAACTGAAAACAGTTGGGACTGAATTCAAGCTTAACTTCAGCTAAAGAACAAAAGCACCATGCAACCTCATTTCTGGATCTTCTTCAGGCTCATCTGTAAGGTACTCCAGGCGTAAGCCGCCCTAGAGACACATGGCACAGCAGCAGAGGACATGGAAACATCAGGCAGCAGAGTACGGGTGGGGTGTAGGTGACTCCCAGGGTAGGCTCAGCGCCAGGAAGGGCTTTGAAGATGAGGACACTTGGAGTTGCCAGCAGCACTTCACAGGAAGCCCTGAAGTGGAGGAAGAGCGCGATACAATCTCAGGAACCCATGACACGAGGGAGATGGATTGTCCCAGGAGCTGGCTTGCACGCTCAGTGCGATGGTCTGACAAGGGCAGGGGGAAGCATGCTATTAAACTGCATTTTGCTGCACACTGTGTTTTTTTAGGCAAAGGTGGGCAATAGCTACCTCTGAAAGACCAATCCATCACACTGGTGTTGGGCTTACTGCTGCCAGCGCCAAGTCAGCAAGAGTGCCCTTTCTCCATTTATTAATTTTTAATGGGATGTGTATTCCTTCTCCAGTCAGACCTCACACTTAGCACTCCCCTTACTCTATTGCACTGTTACATTCTATTGCCCCACAGCCCCAGAGCTTTAACAAGGGAAAACCAAATTCTGTCTGAATGGCTTCCGCAGCCTCCCCCTTCAGTGCTCAAAATAAGCTGTGGTGTAAATCACACGAAAAACTACTATGTAGGGAAAAAGGAAATGAAGCATTGTCTTGGGTTTGTAATGACCGAGCTGGCTGCTCAGCACCCCCCAGACCTGTCCGACAGCGTCTTCCTGATGTATCTTAAGGGAGAGCTGGATCAGGGATGTTTTCTTGACTGTCTTCTCCAGGGTACATAATCACACTCGCCCCCTTCACAACTATAGGTCAGACACAGAGCAGATAACCCTGTGCTGTGGTTCCCTCTGATAAAAACTGTTTTGACCAGAACCTCCTGAGAACATTTCCACTAACCAAACCCTACTGCTGCAGTAAGGCTGCAGCATGGCTGCCCAGCAGCAATGGGACTCTATTGATGCTGCTGAACACCCTGCACTCCTTGAGCTTCAAGCAGTGCCAGGCACCACAGCTCACCAAGCCCATCTTTCTGCTCCGCGAGAGAGCTGCAAGCTCCTCCTGGCTCCGTTCCACAAAGTGCCAGCCTCGCTCCGTTAACCTTCAGCGGTCCCTCAGACAAGGCATGGAGCCAGGCGGACCCGCAGATGGTCTCTGCATCCTCTGGAAGAAGCTCTGGCAGACACAAACACAAGCAGCAACATATTCACACAGCTGGGAGCAGCCTGTAACCACTGGAGTGTTTAAGATGATACATATATGCACTAGAAAACTGTAACTCCAACATGCCAATCATAGACTAAAACCAGACTAAATCCCAGTAACATACTGGATTCCTGTGCTATATGCTGTGAACTAGAACTGATCACAGAGATCCTGCCCTGCCAGCAGTTTTCCTGTTGTATATCACATGTAGCTGAGCACATGCTGTGTGGAAGATTTAGGCTTTCAACGACAAGAAAGTAGGAGAGTTGCTGTTGACAGCTATGCTCATTGTGCTGCTGTTAGTAAATACACACAAGCAAAAGCGTCAGCCCTAAAAAGGAGAGGGTTTGCTTGCTACGAGCCCAGCTCCCGTGTAATGCAGTGGCATCTTAGTCTTTTCATTTCTTAATGAAATGGTTGCCTCAAACCCTTCAGAACTGGAAGCAGTAAATCCTTAACAGGCACAACAGTAACAGCAGCAGCCAGAAGGCCAACAGGAGCTGCCCATTTAATCTCACTCTGTGCTGCTTGTACCCTGCCAGCCTGAGTTGCATGACTTTGTGATGGGAAGGAAACAGTTGAGTTCTGAGCCGTGTCTAGGGCACTAGAAATTTGACCCTCATTCAGGCATGGCATATAATCCAACAAAGGCTAATTATTCCTGATTTCTAAACAGAATCATGTATAAAGCCAAGTTAGCCTGCCAGGACCCCTCTCTCAGTGGAAAGGAATGAGAGGGAGAGGTACAAAGAGGCAGATGGGGTGTGTGAAGCACACTTTGTGTAGCTGTCCTATTACACACACAGGTTTTCCTCTCGCACCTGTTTCTACCACTCAAACACCAAATTATTTAAAGCTAGCAAAAGGAGAGGGGAGAGAGGGTGTGGAGGGCAGACGAGATGCAACTCATGCTTTGCATTCTCTTCCCCAGTACTTACAGGTCCTTGATTCCCCTTTCTTGGGCTAGTTTTCTATTTCAAGGCACTGCAAGTTTGCCTTGAGGAATCCAAAGTGGCTGGAGAGCTGGGAAAATTAGCATTTAAAGGGGTTTAATAAATGAAATACCCTCAGGGAGTTTTCTAGAGAGAGTGAACTCCATTAAATTAAAGGCCAGGACTTGGGCATTATTTGTGCTAAAATAAAACACAACCTCCAGCAAGGAAATCTCATTAAATAACCAAAGCTAATATTGGTTTAATGTTTACAAAAATCCTCCCCCCTTCCTCTAAAACCATGTCAATCCACTTTGGAGCATTTCTATTTCATAGCAACTAAAAAGAGGGCGGGAAAGCAAAAATGTAACCTTCTAGGGTTTATTCCATGCGTGGTGCAAGAACTAAAAGATACAATGATAGCTTGTATCTCTTTCTATATCCTGTGGAAACACTGCAGAAGGGCTCATTTTGTCCCTGTTAATCAGTACTGAGTCCTCCCTGTTTGCTGTGCACAGTGCCTTTATGAGCATGGAAAGCGATCTCCCCACTGCTACCTGCAACAGTGCGGACCAAAGACAGCACCCCCCAACAGCAGCTGCTTGTGTCTCCAAATGCAATTATATTCTTCCATGGAGGAAAAACAAATGAGTACATCAGATACTGAATGCTCAACAAGAAAATTCCACTCATTTATTAGATGTCTTGTCCTTTATAGGGTAACTTGAGCCAAACGATCCTGCTTATTTAAGTACAAAAAACCTTCAGTCACAGGAGATTCCAGAAATGCCAGAACCCTGAGCTGCCCTCCCTTGCACAGAGACAAAAATCTCTCCCACCCACCTCTCTGGTTAGCCCAATCACTGCATGCGCAGAAGTTCTACGGTCTCTGGCCCATCTTCTTCAGGGTTCGATTCAGCTGGAATTAGAGAAAGCAAAAGTCAGAAAAACACACAGTGAAAATACACAGTGATTGATACACACTACTGCTCCCCTCAGCAGCCTTTATCCAATGCCTCGGTTCCTCCTTTCCAATTCACTGACAAAAAATCCTCTCGCGCAAGTGCAGGCAGTGTGCAAAGCAGACAGGGAACCGCTAAAACTGCCTTCTCCTCTCCAAGACAGCAGAGGAGGATGTGGGGAGACCACAGGATACAAACTTGTAACAGTGGTATCACAACCCTGCATTGCTGAAGTCCCCACATCTCAGGTTTTTGCTGCTACGTTTCCAGTGTGCAGCAGCTCCTTGTCAGGATTGTGGAGCTGTGACAGAATGTCACCTCCTGGCTGAGCACAACACTGAAGCCATCAGTGCTCCAGAAGTCTTTGAGGCTACTTTCTAGAGCCATAGTTAAGAAGGTAGGGATACAAACTTGGTTATGTTACTGATAGGAACACCAGAGTTTTCTGGTGCTGATGGAGCCAGTGCCCCTGGACAGCAAACTCTTCCTGTGGCTCAAAGGAGCACTCCTCACACAAAACCACTCTTCACAGGCCAGCAGCTGCTGCTGAAACCACCTGCCTTTGCCAGTGCCTTGCAGAGCTGGAGCTCACTTCAGCAAGGCATCCCGCAGCTGTGTCACACAAGTGCAACTCCTCCACAGGCTGCATAGCCCAATGCTTCCAATGCTCACCCCACTCCTCCTACACAGCTCTCCTGCTCAGGCCTCACCTCCTCAAACTTGTGGATCTGGCGGATGAAGAAGTCCCCATAGCGTCGAGCAACCTTTGTGTCCGCAATATGGATCATGTCCTGAGAAGGGAACAGCATGAGGTCAGAAGGACTGCAAAACTTGAGGAGCAACCAAAGGGGCTTCACTCCAGCCCTGGCTCAGCACCACATGTACCTGAGTTGTGCTAGTCCCACAGCAACCATTCAGTTCTCTGTGGGCTGCCTTCCCTATACCTATGCACAGGATGGGTACCAAACTCGCCCTGTATTCACTTTCCACATTCTTGCACACTGCCTATTTTAGTCTCTCTTTGTAGCAATACGGCAGCCCCAACCCCGATTCACGTTCTGCTTTCCTTTACCAGAAGCTAAGAGTCACGGTGTCTACCAGGAGAGGTAGGCTGAGACATAGCATGCGACCCTGCAGCAAGAAGTCTGCTCTAAAGACCATTAAAACAAGGAGCAACTTGCTATCCCTCCTAGAAGGAAACATAATGGTTGCTGCTATCTTATTTGAAAATGAAGTCCTAAAAGACTTTTTGCTATGCCTCCTGCTGCCTGGAGCTCCAAGGGCAGGATGGTGACAGGACCATACCCTGTGTTTAGATTCTTCCTAGAGCAGACAGAGCTAAATGCTGCTCCAGTGAAAACCAGACCCATAACATGATCAGGTTAATCTTTGTCAATGAAAGATATTGGGGACGCCTACAAAGCTGACAGTCCCACCTAATACAATGATATCTTGGGAGGTGACCCAAATGTCACCTCGTGAAAACACTGACAAACAGTTCCCTCTGCCCTGGGGAAGTCACTTAGAACCTTTGTTTTCTGGGTACAATGACTAACAAAGGTGCCTGTGACATCCCATCACTGTTCATCTACTGACACTCCTATTAAGCATGGCTCTGAATTCACTGTGGGCAGCCAAGCCTTTCACACGGCAAAGAAGGAAGGGATGTTTCCCATAGACTGGAGCAAAACTGGGTGCTGTCACTTCCAGAATTTCCTGGGTGAAGGAATTTCCTAGCCAGCAAGGGCAGATACCAACCTTGTCAATATAGAAGTCAACCTCAGAGGCAGACTGGAACTCCCCATCCAGGGCAGATATGCCACTGGTCCATACCAGGTTCTTCATCTTATGCTTGAAGACAAGCAGCTGGATACGAAACTCCTGTTCTGTCAGGTCTAAGAAGCCAGCCAGCTTCGCCACAGGCATGGTGGTGTAGAGCTTGAGGAAGCTACGGATGGTAGAGAGCTGGGCCTGCTGCTGAACCTCATCAGCAAAGACCTTGAGCTGCTGCAGAAAGGGCTCCTTGTGGTAGTTAGGGTGTACATTGTCGTAATTGGGCACCACAGGGGAGAGGAACTTGGGGCAGGCGTAACTGAAGAGCTCCTCATAGACTTGTGCATCACCCTTCTGCATGCGCAGCATCTTATCCCCGTATTTCTCTCGCAGCTGCAGGTGGATGCTCTCATCTATGCGCATGGGGTACATGGTGAGGGCGATGGCCAGCAGCGCATGCATCTGCTCGTTCTGCTTGTTAATCTGAGATAGAGAGGAGAATCTGTTAGTTATCAATGTGCTCAGGCTTTACAGTGCCAGAGGGAGCTGGCAGAGAGAAATAGACCCTTTTTCAGAGACAGACCCTTTACCTAGACCACCAATAGTCCTAATGGTCAAGGGGGTCAGCACAAAGAAGCAATGCTTTTGAGCAAAGCAGACAGATGAATGCCATATCAATGCTCTTATCAATGAAAAAGAAGGCTGGATAGAGTGAATGTACCCAGAGCCATAAAGAACCTGGATGGCCAGAAGCATGTTTGCTTTGGTGTGGAAAAGTGCAGAAGGGAAAGAAAGGCACAGGGGAAGGGAAGGCAGAGTTTAACAACCATCTCCTGGCAGGGGAGGGATCAGAGAAGCCAGTGAAGAAAAGACTGAGAAGGAAGGTTTATCTGAGTGTGGGATGAACTGGACAGCTGTGTGGCTGAAATAGACATATGAAATTTTTGAACTGAGAATGGCAGGATTTGGCTATACAAAATGAAAAGAATCATAAGGGTGAAAAGGAGACAGCAGCAGCAAAGGGTAAAACAGGCACCAAAGACAGCTTAGGTTGAAAGAAAAAGGAGCTTTGTTTCAGCTATGCTGAAGTAAAACAGTCTGTGAATGACTGACTGACAATGGAAATACATATGAGTGGCTGTAATCTGAAATGCAGGATTGGACTAGGGACAGGACAGAGGCTGAAGCAGCATCAACAAGAATTATTATTGTCAATGATACTCATTAACAATACTGCCTAGTGGGAGCAAGCAGATGCAACCAGGGTAGCTGTGTGGTGAACAACCAAAGGAACTAGTAACACAGCTAAGAGAAAATATTGCCACACATGGCAAAGCTGTTTAAAGGATCCCCAGGCAACATCACCGGCATAGTCCAGGAAAATAAGGCTGATGTAAGTTATCAAGTAACAGAAGAGGCAGGAAAGAAGAAAGCAGCTTTTTCTTTTGGGAAGTCTAGACCTATTCTATCTCTTACCATCTCATACTTGTAGGTTGTCCTCTGAAACATGCTCTTGGTCCTCTGGATGTAGAGGAGAATGTTGGCAAAGACACGGATGGCATCCTGGTAACGTCGCATCATCAGGTATGCAAAACCCACATAGTAATACGTGGTTACTTGGCATTCAGGCACCCGAGAATACATGCTCTGAGAAGGAAGGATGAACACGCTATGTTAGAGAGGAGACAACCACCTTTGATAAAAATTGCTTATTACCCAGAATCCAGCCACCTCTGCTCTCACTCCCATCCCAAATATGGGAAGGAGAGGGTTAATTCAGGATACCTCACCTCCCACCCATCCCTGCAGCAGTTTCCTTACTTTTTATTAGATCATCCCATTTCCTATGTTTTCCAGTTTCAGCTTCCTGCAAGCAGAGGACTCCTGCACTGTGCCTAACACTGCTTTGCTCAGTTCCCTTTTCCCCTGTTTCACTCCATGTCCTGTACCAGACAGCACACACATAGATCTGTGCCAAGCCTTGGGCCTAGCCTGTGTTGCAGATGGACTTTTTTTGCCACTGTTACCATAAGTAGCACCCAATTCTAGGGCAAAAACATGCATGATGGGAGGGGGGCGCAGAGAGAACAAGAGTCAAAAATACAATGAGCTACTGACCAGGGTGGGAACGATATTGCTTAGCCAGCTACCACTTACACTTCAAGTAATCTCCCCTGTAACAGTACTGACTTGCACAACACAGCAAACCTCCTAAAAAACTAGGTATTTGTGCTGCAACAACACCAGACATTATCATATGGCTTGATTTAATGCCAAAGCTCCAGCTGTGTTCAACTACAAACTCCTGACAATAACAGTTACAAACAGCTCCTCAGCTGGAATATTCATTATGGCAATCTTTCACCAGCATGTTTGAACAGAGGCTTTTAGAAAACCAAAACGGAGGGTTTAAAACACACTGTTTTACCTTCTTGTTGAGCTCAATGTTCTCCAGAACCTTGATTGCTTGGTAGTAATCCCCCAGCAGAGAGTGCAGACGCAGGAGCCCAACCAGGCTGAAATAGCCCAGCATCTTGTAAAGGGAGTGGCGACCATATTCACCAGCCACGCTTTCAGGGTCACCTAGGGAGAAAATGAACCATGATATCTTCTTCCAAGGAAGCCAGCTCCCATTCTAACATCTCTGTGTTTACAAGCAAAGGGAGCAAGACCTCAGGTGTAATCACAGAATCATAGAATTATAGGGTTGGAAAAAAAGCCTTAAGATATCTAATTTCAACCCCCTGCCATGGGCAGGGATGCCTCATACTAGACCATGTCGCCCAAGACTCTGCCCAACCCTGCCTTGAAGACTGCCAGGGATGGAACATTTACCAGTTCTTTGGGCAAGATGTTAAACTGCCTCACCACCCTCACAATAAAGAACTTCTTCCTACTATCTAACCTGAGCTGCTTCTGTTTGAACCCATCACCCCTTATCTTATCACTACAGTCCGTGATGAAGAGTCCCTTTCCAGCATCCTTGCAGGCATCCCTTCTGATACTGGAAGGCTGCTATGAGGTCTCCATGCAGCCTTCTCTTCTCCAGGCTGAACAGCCCCAACTTTCTCAGCCTG
>JBCJKH010055603.1:0-15839 GCA_039877255.1 Loriculus beryllinus | reverse complement strand
TTTTTTTTTGTTTTTTTTTTTTTTTTTTTTTGGGGGGGTGGAGGTGAGGGTGTTGGCTTTTTGGGTTTTGTTGTTTTTGGGTTTTTTTTTATTACTCGAGCTTTTTATTCCTGGCAAAACTGAGCCTGGCATGAATCTTTTCCTGCTAAAAGTAGTTCCCCAGGAGATTATCTTCTTCCCGCATGAGCCCTAGCTCTGCCAGGCTCCACCTGAATCCCTAGCAACTCTAGACCAGCTGGCTGCAGTCTGATAGAATCCTCCCTCTAATGCTCAACCAGCATGTGAAGAGTGCTCTGACAGGGTGTCCGCATGAGCTCAACCTCGGACAGGACTCACCGTATAGCTCTCCAGCAGGTAAGAGCACTCAGCCCTTTCCACCACAGTCCTACAGCTGCAAAGCTCCATGGGTCAATAGGTAGAGAGAAATGTTTCAATCAAAAAACCTGAACTTTCTTCCAGAGCTCTTCAGGGCCATGTGCCAGCCTCCCCAGCTACACAGTGGTACTCCTGCTGTCCAACCAAAGCACCAGAGCTGCACATTGCCCCCCACTGAAGCCCTAAATCCCACCCAGAGGAGCACAAACCATCCTTGAGCAGCATGTGCCATAACCAAAGGCTGAACTCTACTCTCAAGCAGGCTGACATGGCCAGCACCCTCAACCACATCTCAGCCCACAGGGTTACTAAAGTCATGAGGTACAGTTTAGATTTCTGGCATAAGACTACAACCTCTTCCTGGTACTAAAGCTCTGATCCACCTACTTCCTACTACCCACAAACATACCATGTTACCCATGCCAGACTTAAAAAGCTCTGCTAGATATGCTATTCAGGGGGGGTATCACTCGTGGCCATAAAGTATAAGAAAGCGTGAAACAGTGTATCCACCAGCTGAGTAGTTGATGATCAGGAACACAATTCCTCTCCCTGAACTAGCTGTGGATGGTCCAGCATCTATAAAGGTATGTTAACAGCTTATGGATTCTTATTAAACTTTGCTCCTTGTGTTTTTTGCAGGCTGAGTTTCATAGGTTATACATAATGTAAAAAGAAAAGGGAAAAGAGATAATTCCTTATAGCAGGCTTATAACCCACTGATCCACTCCTCTGAGAGACCCCAGCTCCTGAATAATAAAGCAAGGGTGAGCATAACAGTCTCATTCATTTCCTGTGACATATAGAAAAGGAAGCAGAAGAAATGCTGACTAAAGTCACCTTCAGAGAGTTATAAACCATTTAATGATGGCAGGAAAAAAAAAAAAAGGAAAAGGAAAAAACCTGCCTCTGTGACACTCAGTCAAGGAAATTTTCCATTAATTCCACCCTTTGTTTCCCCAGTCATCTGTACAAGCTAAGCTAATCTGTAAATGCTTGAAGTTTTGTGCAAGTGCACATTTTCTGACAACCTTGCAGGCTCAAGGAGAGTGCACAAACAGGCCATGATATTTCAAAGATCCTGTGCAAAAATGTCCCTGCCCTCCTCCACAACCATGCTGTGTTCCTGGCTCCCACTCCCCAGCACTGAAGACATTTCCCAGAGCAGACAAGACCACAGAGCTCGTTTGTGCTCTCACAAGAAACAACAGCTATCGCACTAGAGATGACTGAGAAACCAGCTCTTCCAGGCTGCCCCAGAAAAGGAAGAAAGGTAACAAGTAGGCATGTTCTTCAGCAAATGCCACTGTCCTGCCAGAAATATTTCGGGACAAAGCAAATGGTATGTCCTGCATCAACTTGAAAAACAAAGCAAAGCAAAATAAAGAGGGGAAAAAAAAAACCCAAACAAACCAAAAAACAAATGAACAAAAAACCCCCAATCAAAATCAAACCCGATATGGAATTTTGATTTCAAAATGGATTTTCTGAAACAGAAAAGTGGTATTCAACTTCAGTGTATTAACAATTCTGGTGTTTAGAAGAACACTTCCCTTATCACGCTGGCCTTCACAGTTAGTCAAAACTTCAAATACTTAAACAGATGTTTTTTAACAATTCTATGCAGTAAAAAAACACAATCCCTTCCCAAAAATATCCCCACCATACAAAAAAACCCACCAGAACAAAAAGACCTCAAAAAACACCTAAAAAATTAAATTTAAAGGGTTTCTTGAGTGGACATAATGAAGATAATTTTCACAAGTTTTAATTCAGCCTTCCTTTTCATAATACTTTTTTTCCAATGACATGTATTTTTCCTAGTTTCTGTTTTCTTCTCTTCAAACAGGGTGAAGCTGTACTGCCCGCAGATGATCACGTCTTCAAAATCACAGTACAAACCCAAACATTCCTGGAATAAAAGTGTTAAGCTAATCTTCACACTATCTAATGGCTTCCTTCCCATTTCCTCCTGAAACCCGTTATCCCATGCCCACTCCTCAACCTCGGCCCCAAAAAACATCTGCTGCACCTCCTCTCGTCTCCACCAACAAAGTCAGCTGCAAAATCTCTCGGACAGCTATTCAGATTTCACTGGCACCATACTGCAGAGGCAAGACTGCCACAAACTCTGCCCAGCACACCTAATCCACCACCAGTCCTGGTCAGTGCTCCTTCCCCACTAAATCATACTGTTTCACAGAGCCTTGGGGTTGTGGTATTTTCCCATCCTTCATTTTTACATTGCATTGTGCACCCATTCCCCCTGGAGATTACACTGACACCTGATCTAGTTTGCCCTGAATGTTAACTGTATGTGTTTCCACTTAAGTTGTTTTCATCATTCACACGTAGGAGACCAAACAAACAAAACCCATTAAGACTACAACATTAAACTTCCAGCATGTTGATGCTAGTCTGCAGAAAGAGCATTTTACCTAACCAGGACTATAAAGAAAAAAGCCATCAAGCAAACAAACAACAACAAAAAAACCAAAACAAATAAACAAACCAATCCCTCAGCAGCTTCAAAAAGATTTGCTTATATTCCTTTTTGTGTACAAGGTGAGGTGCACAAAAAAAGAAAATCTGAAAAACTTGAGCACAAATCAAATAATTTCCTTTGTTTTCATCCACAATTCTAAGAAAAATAGCCATCAATTCATCACATCTTATCAGTATCCTTCCTATGCTTACAGTTTGCAGAACCATTTGTGTTGTTCTCCTCAGCCATTAGAGATTACATAAGAAAAAACAACTGAAGTGTGAGTACCTGATACCAAGTGACAACCAGTTCAAAGCCACAACTACTCCACTTACTAGAGGACATCATGCAGTCTCTGATGTGCATATCAGTATTGCATGAGGGTAAAAAATGAAATTAAAGTAGACCTAAAACCAGTATAAATGTAAGCTCCATGTCACAATAACTAGATGCGGTTAACTTCCAGGTGTGTTGTAAAATGATGTATTCCACACAACACAGCATGATTAAAAACACTACAATTTCACTTCTAAATGAAAATTCCTTATATTGCTACCCTTCTCAGACATCTTATTGCCATGTAGCATATGAAGTTACTAAGTGTTGTGTGCATTACTTTACTTGTAAGCAAGTTGCCTGTCCTACACGGATTCACAAATACTGTGTCCATGCCTTTGTCCGCCATCCTTTCTGGGGTAAATCACAGAGTGATCTGGGCTGGAAGGGACCTTAGAGATCATCTAGTTCAAACACCCTGCCATGGGCAAGGGCACAACATGGTTTTTTACTTGTATGAAAAGGCACTTCACTGGTATGGGGACCTCTGAACTTCCTTACAGATGCTGGAGTGACTAAGGGCTTATGCAAGACCTGAAGGGATTAGCTTCTTAATGATGCTTATGATTTTGCACGAACTGGGTCACTAGGGATTAGAAATGTTAGATCAGAACCTAGATGCATTTTTTTCCCCCTTTCATGTCTTCTTATTCAGCTTCACATGTTAAGGCTTGTACAGCCTAGACATCAGCTTCTTATCTTGCTCATATGTTGAAAATAGAAACACTTACCTAGGAACAACACAGTTTTACTGCAGTCATGTTAATCCTCTCTTGAAGCCAGATATCATTCAGTGTTTGTGAACTGGTTATTGACCTATGGGATCTGCAAGCGTTCACAAGCCAGCAGCTCTTCAGAGGTTTTTCTTCCATGTCAACCTCAGAATTACTGCTTCACAGTATTTTTCCCCATTTCAGCCCCAGAAAATAAATCAGCCTTCACTCCTACCAGTCAATAATGCAAAGGTGAGTGGGTAAAAGCGAATCAAGCCTATGTGCACAAATACAATGTTTCTACACTCTCCACACTTGGCACACTGACATGTCTCAAAGCATAAAGACGGCATTTATACCTTTCAGAAAGCTTTCCTATCATGCCTTCTAGGTATATGACATATGTCAAAAATCTAGCATCAAACTTTTAAGACTTGAAAAACAATTGCATGCAATTAGAGAGACCTATAATACCAAATTTATTTTAGTATAAGCTCATGCCTTGGCCCATGGTTTGTCAAGAGGATCTTGACATTCAATACACAGAAATAAAGGATTAAACTCATCTTCTCTAGAAGAAACTTCTCAAACAGTACATCTTATTTGATAATGTCTCAAACTCTATAACTCTTGTTATTCACAATTATAAAATTAAACCCACCACTTTTTTAGCAACACAGCAGTTTTCTGCAAAACTGAAGGAAATTCAAACCAAAGTTATATACAAAGACCTTCAGAAGCACAGGAATAGGTGGGAACAAAAACAAGAACACTCCGCAGAAGGATAAGACAAGTCACAAAACTTAACTGAAGTATTCAATTCAGCCTAACAGCATTTAGTACACAGCTTCTGAAGCAAGGTGACCCCCAAGTAGATGATCACAAGATACTATTACCACTTTTGATTGCTTCTTGGGTTTTATCATGATGTTAAGCTTTGGGTCCAGTTCAGTGCCAACTAGTCAAATTATTTCTCTCCTACAGGTTAGATCTGGCTCTGGGACCTCTCAGCAGTATGCAGGTTCTCCTCTCATGTCTTTATAGAAGTAACAAAACTATTATTGTTGCAACTTCAGCATTAGGGAGAAGACAAAACTCTAACCAATGATGAGATATGTCTGTCCTGAAGCTTGAAGCATTAGTATACAAAAAAATATGTCAGAACTAGTCAGGCACTAGATAGAACCACAGTTTGGATTCTGGAAACTGACACGCCATTTCAATGTGACTTTCCAACACCACAGCTGTACCTTTGCTTTCCCACCCTGGCTTTCCCATTTGCATTTCTGGACTGCATTCCCCTGAAGACACATACTTGGTACATGAATCCACACTGTTTTGTTCAACCTTGAAGCCTCATTAACAAGCCTCATATAAAGCACTCAAATTGGTGCATTCTTAACCTAAAGTCAAGTACAAGAGAAAAGGATGGGCTCTCCTACACCACCTGGACCACAACCCCATGTGTTGTGCAGAACAGGGACAGAACAGCAACAACTGCTTGTAGCTGCCTTTTACGTACAAGTGGAGACCAAGTCAGCTTCAAGACATGATGTGGATACGCCAGTTTGTGCAAAGCCTGTGATATGCAGAAGCAGATTTGGCATGGCAGGTATGAGAACTGTGTGTCAAGATCTCAAGCACTTAACTGCACGTACGTAGCTGAGCTACGTATACAACGTATATAACTCAGCTGAGCTGAGTATATAACATTCCCAGTTATATACTTCTAACTTTTTCCAGGAAAAAGGCACTTTAAATTTCTCTCTCAATGCCATTTTGACGTTAGCTGTAACTACCTGTGGTACCTGTACCAGATTTCAGAAATTCCTCAGCTGCCCCTAAGGTATTAGTATATGCATACCTGAACTGGATGATTTACTGCTGTGTCCTGTATTACAAGTCCCAAGTGTGAGGATTTGCCTTTGTCTCAAGTACAAAAGCAGAATCCCAGGAAATAATCCGATCCCTCTATCAACAAAACATTTCAAGAAGATTATCTCTTCCACAAAGACTCGCTGTCCTTCAGGAAGTCTGTTCTCCGTTGGGTGTTTCTACAAAACTGCTGTTGATAGCTGAGTGAGCTATTCCCAGAGGTACTGCTGTAATTCCTAACTGGCCACAAAGAATGAAGCATGCCCATTTCCAAGTCATGTGCAGAGTCAAGAAAAACTAAAGAGGAACTTAAGCATCTATTTCCTTATTTGATTAGAAATAATCTGATGATCTGTGAAATGCAGCAAACTGCCTCCTCCTTACTATTTTCAATTGCATTTCATCCTGAGTTTGCAAGATATTAAATGAGATCCAAATTGTCAGCATTTCACAAAAGGGAAGGGAAAAATGTCTCAGCCACACAGAACCTACATATACACATCCAAAAGCCTGTTTTCCTGAGATTCCAATCCAATACACCAAATTAAGAAAGTCAGATTTCTTATGCTTACCTGATCAAGGTCTCCAAAACTCTGCCATCCATTACTAATCCTGGCATCAATTTGATTCAAATGAAGTAGGGACTTATTTGAGCTATTGTTTTTCAGAGGCTTATCAAAATGATTTGATTGTGAAACAGCTATATCTCATAGCTGGTAAACATTTCAGAGTGCTGATTTACCAGTTCATTGGTATTTGAAAACATGACACAATGGCTTCTCTCACAAACTTTAGAGCAAAACTATTATTTTATTTATTTATATTTTAGTTTTTATTTATCCCCTTTAGCTTCTATTTAACTTCAAATACATCCGAAAAAGTTTATTTCAGTTACTATCTTAAGGCCATAACCTGTTTCACCTGAACTACCAAATACATTTCTAGTAACAGAATTCAATGCTTCTCACAGTTCTTTTGCTCACTTCATATAGCAACAATGCTTGGTATTACAGAAAGGGAAAAAGAAAAAGAAAAGAAAAAGAAAAGAAAAGAATGAACCCCACACACACTTTCCAAGTGACTCTCCACTACCAAACTCTCAAAAGGTCTCATTTTACCAGAGAAATGTATACTTGTGAAGAAAACAACAAAATTAACCTTAAAGGATAGTCTAGATATATATTCCCACATTGAACACAGACAGCTGCAACAAACAGGCTTTCCTTAAGGAAAAATATTGCATCATTTTCCAGTTGCAGTATGATCAGTCATCTGAAACATCTGTTTTGTTTCATCAGATGCTTACCTGCCTCAAGTGACAAGAACACATCGCTTATTACTCTTTCCAGTCCTGTATTCAGCATATATCCCAGCAGTAGGTGAAGGAGATAGTGTAAAACTGTACTCTCTTATCCATGTACAGGTTTTACTGTGGAGTTTCTGGATTTTCCTGATATATCAAAGAACATATTTCTGCAAGTGCACTGTTAAGTGTTTGACAGAAATAAATGAACGGTACTATTTGGATATAGCCATCATAATTCTAAAACTAAACACTTCCGGCTGAACTGAGTGATTCTGTAAAACAACTTTTGCATAAAGCAAAAAGACACTTTTTATGCATAAATTATGTTCATTTTTTCAGCATATATTTTACTAGTGGGAAGAATTTCCTAACATAATAAAACAACACACTTTTTTTCCCAAAGGAAGAACAGTGTATGCACTATTTTCAAGTTGTGTACAAAATACCAGAGCAGAGAAATGGCTCAAACAGAAGAATCTTTCTTTGGCAGAGGACTGACCATACTGTATAATAAGTCAAATCCATTGATCATCTTAAAGATTCTCCAATTATGGGCACAAGGCTGAGCCTTGCCCACTGTGTTTACATGACCTCTCCAACTAACATCCTGAACTGCTGTACTACAGCAAATATTCACTACAAGTGTAAACAACTGTGAAAAAATATACAGGAAAAACCTTGACATCATTGTAGCCCGTAACTGCATATGGTGGGAACTGATGGAGCCTTTGCAATACAAATAGCGCTCCAAATCAGTTCTCCACATAGAGAAAGTTTGCAATGATAAGGGACACATGTAAGGCATGCTCTTTTAAAAAACTTAACTCCCATTAAGCAGCTCATTGTTCATAAAGGGAATGGTGTTTACACAGGAAAGAGTCCAGTTTCAACAAATCTGAAATTCAACAGATGTTTCCTTCTATCTAAGCAAAACAAGTTTGTGACCCATTTCTGCCCAGCCAGAAAGCTTCAAAATTAATTCTACAGGGTGGGGCAGAAAGCAAAACAAACTAAAACTGTACTTGACAGAATGATCTTAGAAAACAAATTCCGAAAAGCTTGCATTTCAAAATTACAGGTGCTACTAAAGTGAATTAACTTGAAAAATTCAGTCTTCTTTAAGAGAATGCTTTAGGATCTGGGTTTGAAGGGATACAGCATGATAATTATAATTTTGGTTTGTGCTGGAAAGAGAAAGTACAGCAGGTTATTACTCACATGGTTCTGTGTCACAACTGCTCTCTTCAAATCAGTTTAACCTTTCTTCTCCAGACCTCCCCCAACATCCCTCCAAAACTCCCCACTGCTTTTGTCTTCCTTAAGTCTCTTAAGACTTCTCTTCCTCTGCACACAGTAGTTAAATAACAGAAGTGGCTGAGCAGAGTATAAACCATATATCTCAATTTCATTTGTAATTATTACTACATACGCACACTATACAGCAAGTATAAGCATTTTGTATTAATTTAGAAGATGCCAAATTTCAGGCTTTATCAAATTCCAGCTGCTGAGATTATGCTGTTACACATCCAATTATTTCACTTACCATCACAAGAAAGTTGCATGACTTTCAGGATGTACCTGATGGTATTACACCATTGCCATACCAATGCTGGACCTCGTGACGTTCTGTTACACAGCTGAATGCTGCAAAGGCAGCATCTTTCAGGGAGTTAATGCATTTTTTGTAAGCAATGATACTTCACTCTAGAAGATGAACTGAGATGGACTATTTGTTGCTGAGAATTTCATCCAGGGAGTTGGGATTTTTTAGCTTTTATAAAATGCAGCTGCAGAGGCCCAACAATTTAGATTAACAGCTAAAGTGCCAAAGCTAAAATATTCTTAATCGTGAGTATGACAATTGTACTGAGTGCATGCAACTTCTGTACCCATCCTTGCCTTCGCAAGTCTTTTCAAGTCCTTTCTTGGCTAGATTTCACTCGTCATTTCTTGTCCTAGATATTTTATAAGCATTATACAAAGTTCCCATCTCCACAATGCTTTATGCACAGCATACTCAGCACTGAGGTTCCTTACCCCAGGCAAGGCCCCTGCATGTCCTGAGAATATACCAAGAAGACAGGGCTGTAACCTGGCAGCAATGCAACACACCATTATTATAACCAAAACAAATATCAGCAGAGTGAAGGAGACCCCACTGAGACACTTTCAAATCTGCCTATCAAACAATTATAGCAGAGGTAGAGGTGGCTTTCTTCCCTCCTTAGTAATCCTACTTGTCCTTTAAATAGATCTTAAGTATAATCTCAAACTGTCAGCATTTTTGTAAAGAAATACCAGCTCAGACTCAATTGGATTTGTCAGACAATCAAAGCTAAACAGTTCTGTGAGCTCCAACAACTGAACAGCTATAGGAAAAAACCTTCCATGCTGGAACGTATAAGAATACAAAAGTTCATTTCAATAGGAAACATTTCCTCTGAAAGTAAGTGGTAAAAATACATAATGTGTTCCACAGTTCAAACCTTGTCCCTTAGCAACATAATAATGTGGTGCGGCATAGCTAAGGTTGTGTGAGCTGCTCCACATAGGTGATTATCTGCAGTTCATTTCAAATATTGTCACTTCAGACTGCTCTGAATTTATCACAGTTGCTAAAGGTTTGCCTATGTAAACCTGATTTTAGACTTTTTAGAATAAAAAAAGTGTTGGGGGGGAGAGGTGGCAGAGGGAGGAGAAAGAACCCAGAGAATTCTGTCAGGAACAGATAACAGTAGCATTTGAAAATATATATATTACATTACATACATATAAATGAAAGAAATCAACCAAACAAACCTACGGAAATACATACTTCAGCTGAAGAGCAGAAATTCCTCCTATTCTTCTAGGCTTCTTGACCTTTTTGTCACCAATATATGTGTGCATACATGAGACTTGCTCCAAATTTACTGGTTGTATCACCAGCTTCTTTTTCTTTACTGCTTGTGTGGGCTGGAATAGTGTATTTTAAAGACAGTCTAGGATATAATGGCCTAAAACCCACACAAACCTCATCCTCTGAATGGTGACACAGAATACACGACAATGATGCAGAGGTTACAAGATAAGGAAGTGTAACAGGCAAAATCTTACAGAACTTTCAATGCCTTCACACTGAGGGCTTTTTAATGAAGACGAAGATTATTCCATATGTGTATGGATGCAGAAGAAAAGTCATTATGCAGATGGTACGTTAAAAATTGAAGTGACATTCACTTTGCTGACTTCAAAGTAACATTCACACAGGTTTTTAACCTTTATATTTAGGACAGTATTGATTTGAGCACCCAGCAATGTTATTTTCTGCGTTTGTGCGGTTGGTAACCAGTACACCTGTGACTGAGGAATATAAGAAAACTTTGCATTGAATTTCAAACCATGTTCTGACTGGGGCAAAAGTGATTTGAGATAATGTAAGGAGTCTATCACGGTCAATATCAATACTCAGGAGTTACATATTCTCTTACCTGTTGTCTTATCCACACTAAAGGATCCAGCCTGTCCCAGGGTTTTAAATACTTCCTGTGCTGGGAACTGCCCTTCTTCCTCCCAGTTGTTCAGAAAGGGATTAATCTCCTTGTTGATGATCTAGATTTGAAAAATGGATTTTAGAAGTTATTAACACAGACATTCCTACGGAAACAGCTTTGACAATTTTTGTCTAAAAACTTTAATTAAAAAAAAACAAAACAAAACAACCAACTACAGAGAAAATTTTGAAAGCACATTAATTTCCTTACTTCCCATTGGATGTCCTTTTCCTGTGCCCACATATATAATGAGATATAATGAGGCAAATTTAAATATCTCTTTCAGCAGTAACAGCTACTATAACAGGAGGTCCTCAGGGCTGCTTTAGACCTCTCCAAGACCTATGAAAATGGCAGCTCCCTCTCACTATTTGTTTTTTGGGTACAGTTTCTAGAAAGTGACAGGAAAGTAAGCCTGGATTATCCTCAGAAGGACCTTGCCAAAAAGTAATGATGATCTGCTCACAGTGACCACACACAGTACGCAAGTGAGAGAGAACTCATTTCCTCTCCCTTTGCCCAAGATACTCTTAAGGACATCAGTGTTGTTCAGGGTACTCACGTCCAGTCTGCGTTTAGATTTTCCTAGAATCTGACAAAACATGTACTGGAAAAATCTGACTGTCTTCCAGATTTTGTAGCATTTTCCTGGGCAACTCTCAATAGGCTACTGCTGCTCACATTCCAAAAGTCAGAGTCCTAAGCTGCCCAGCTACTGCCCTCGTTCTATTCAGGCAGCGGTCTTCCCTTCCAGCTGTTGTAAGCAAAACACATCTGGAGCACAGCCACTATGTTCAATAACATTTCCAGATTTCAGAGCTCAAAGGCTGGACATGTCAGCCCACAGAGTTCCAGATTTCCATGGCCACAGGATGAGAGCAAAACGAGCAAGCTGCGTTTTGCAGCTGACCTCTGAGCCTGGCAGTAACTCCCAAACAGCACTGGCTCTGTGTCAAGTAGCCCCATGCCACTGAGTGCACAGGGAGTTTGTTCTTCTGTCACCTTGTTCTTGCTGCCTACCAACCTGGCATAGGACAGACATTATCTCAATAGCTCTCAAAAGCCATCAGTTGTGTAGTGCACACCTCTGCCTACTTCCACAAGCCAAACTAGAAGCTGGCATAGGCTGCTTTTGCCATGCCATCAAGTGCACACCCAGGACAGCAGGCATAAGGGGGTCCAAATGTGTAACAAAAAGCCACCATCCTGCTCCTAAACCAAACCTCACCAAAACAAACACCAGTTCCCAATAGAAAGGTAATGCCTTTTTGCCCACAGTTTTACCACGACACTGTTTCACGAAGGGAGAATTTACTCTTTTAAGAACTTACTTCTCTTAGTCTTCTCTCCACATTAAATAAACAAATTCTGTGGTGCTATTTCTTGAGCTGGAAAGACTCCTCTCCCTCCCAAACTGCTGTGTTCATGAGACCCTGCAGAGCCTTCTTCTGAACTATCTATTTATTGCTCATTCTTTGCAGAATTTCATCCCATATATGGCTGCTTTCTGCTTCCCAGTCAGCCACAGAAATAAGGGTACTTCACTTGGTAACAGAAAAAACCCGCTTTTTCACTTCTCTTACCAAATTCTGAGAAATTGATATAGAGAGTGTTCAATTAATTCAGTAAGTATCCTCTCCCTCTCTTATATTGAATAACGAAGGCCTCATGATCAATAGTAACAAAATACTCACCAAGATACTATCTACAAGCTTAACTTCCATATTGCCATATCCTAGATGCTCAGACTCTAGGACACTGACCCTCAATGTTGAGTTACAGCTGGTGAAATACTTTTTTAATTGTTTTGTAATAACATCTGGCAATTCTCGTTGCATAACATCCAGGGAAATGCCTGGAAGAGGTTATGAAGTATGTGCACAAAGTTATCCCAGTGTTTTGATAGATCTTGGCAAAAGCATGAAGTGGATGTACTAGCAGAGCTTTGTGCTTGTTATGGCTGGTACTGGGCCAAATGTTTCACAGTCTACATACAAAGCTACCTTTGAAGTTAAACAGAGCCAGAGGAATTGCTAAGGCATGAGAGAAGTTATTTTACATGATTTCTGCAGATTATAACCTACTTGCTCCTGTACCTCTGAGTAAAATTCTAATTAGCAGAGCTGAAGTTTAATTATTACCAGTTGAAGTTTACCATGTCAAGTAAAACAAGATCTCCCTTGCATGACAGCAGCAAAACAAAACATCCCAAAGACAGCCTCACTGGACAGACCACAAACAGCGAATACCCCTAAGTCCAAGAAAGAAATTACTACCACAGTCTGGATACCGATATCCAGAGTTTTTTTCTTAGTCATTGGACCATCACCTTCAAACTGCATTTTTGCAAAGAAATTAAACGGGTCTTGTCAAAAGCTTTTATATTTTAGACTCAAACTGTCTGCAAAAAAATTACACATGCTATTTATTTATTTGAGGGAACACTTCCCCTTGTACTACCACATACAAACAGAAGCCACATTGCTGGAGAACTGCAGCACTGGTCAACTGGCTGATGCTTCAGTAGTGACTATTGGGTACTATCATCCCTTCATATACAAGCAAACTGAGAGAGAGGGCTTCAAAGTTTCAAATAGCAATGATTGAAGGAACACAAACAATTACATAGTATGCTTAAAACACTGCTAAAGACAGGTTTATTTCAGTGCAGGTCAAATAATGCTGCACACCTAACCATTTGATTTGTCCCTCCCCTTGGCTTTGGTGACTTCCTCACATCCATGCCCTCAGAAAAATATTTCATGCCTGAATTACTTTAGATCTTGACTAATTAACTTTGAATTTATGGGTTTTTTTGAATGCACGCAGCTTTTAGAAACCAACACTAACAGCTGCAGGCACAAATTATGCAGGCACCTTAACGTAAATCATAAGGTATGCATGCAGTATTTGGCAAATACACAGAAGTGAGGTTTTGGCAGTACAAGCTGGCCTGCTTATTTTTATATGCTTTATCATAAGAAATGTGGAAATCGTGGGTGATGACATCTATACTTGTATCACTAAGATACCAGCTATAACAGTACCTAAAGCTCCTCTCACTAGAAATATCTTAACACTGCATACTACAGATGCTATCTGCCAGATATTCCCAGACACGAATGAAATCTTTTCACCTGATCTAGCTGGCCAAATGTCAGTGCATTTGGGATGTAAAGTTAATTTAGGAGCCATATATATTCTCCACTTGCTGATAAAACCAGTAAACAAAATATCTGTACTGTACACTCTGCCAGTACAGACACTATTATTTTCCTGACAGGGAGGGCACAGTAAGCGTCATTATGGGACTGGTGGGGTTTTTTTCAGGTTGCTACATATGAACTGTGATGCAAAACTAAAGGACTGAGCTCTGGAGAGAGCCTTGATTTAGCCTGCATCTCTGCATCCCAGCAAGAGCTCGGGCTGCTCTCTAGGGAGCCTCTGAAAGAATGGGTTTAGGGCTGATATCAGCCGTGAATTATTTCAAAAAACACTGTGGATATTTGCCCAGTCGGAAACTGATTGAGCCAACAAACTCAATGGGTGTTGAAAAATAAGTGTGTTTTCATTTAAAACAGTCTTGACATCAAGTTCTGTGAAAACAGCACCTGTAGCTTCCTGCCCAGGAGCAGGGAAATGCAGTGGCAGGGCTGGGGAGGGGATAGAGAAATTCAGATTTTATTTTTATTTTATTTTTATGGATTATTTTAATTTCCCTCTAAAGCAAAGCAATGAAAATACCTGCCAAAACACTGCCAGATAGTTGCACACTTTTATCATTTTCCATTGGAAATTAATACAATATTTAACAGATAAGCATCTAGGGATTTTTCTTGACATGATGATCAATATTTTGTGCTGATATTACATCAACACCTACCCAGAAACATTAAGGACTGCCACTTAATTCTCACCATATTCTAAAATAAACACACTATTTCTACAACAGTAGAAACTAATTGAATTAATTTGGCTACTGAGAGCACATACAGATGTCTTTTACAGCAATTAGAGATTTCTTTCCATTATTCACCAGCAGGTTTACCTTCTCTTGAGCAATTCCAATCAGAAATTAAAGGTCATACTACTTCTACACACTGTACCTCTTATATCTACCCTTTATAATACTGTACACTAGTAGTATATTTCAGCACACAATTAGCAAGATGAATCTTGAAAACAGTAAAATGAATTCTTACAAACTAATAGAAATTTTGACTAAAATTTCCTGTAACTTACACCTGAGATTAGACTTACTAGAAAAGCAGAAGAGAATGTCTGAGAAAATGGTATTTTGTATTAAAAAGATTAAATGGATTTACTGATGCAACATAACTGTACCATATTTTTACAAGGAAGATTTTTTCTTTCAAATCAAGTTATAGTAATTAAACTTAGCTCTATTAATAAAAAATGACATAATTAATGAGATCTTATATTAAAAAAGCAAACAAATAAGCAATGAACCACTAATGACAGTTCTCCAGTGGTTGTATCTAGACATTAGCAATACACTGACTTGAAAGGAAGGAGGTAACAGACCAGATAGCCCCATCTTCGACACCAGCAATAACTAAAGAAAATAATCAATAGCCTGCAAAACATTTGTCTTTTCAGTTAACTGTTTTTTTTCCACAACCATCAGCAGAAACAACTGCACTGCAAGACAACTCAGCAAGACAACTGGTGCAGGAACACCAGTGCTGAGAATGAGGCAGTGCTGTAGCAAGATGTAAGGCACAGCTGAGGTGGTCAAACCTATGGGCAATCCATTGGGTGCTATGAAATCTGGTCACCAAAACCCACACCATGGCTGCAAGGCAGACAGGACCCTACCAGTGAGCTCCTTGCTGGCCACCACACCACAGCCTGTGAGGGTCCTCTCACCTGCTCCTCAGAGAGCCTCACACATCCAAACAGCAGCTGTTCATTTCCCACTTGTGGTCTCTGCCTGGGTCCCCCTGAGACACACATCCCATTGTCCTGAGGAGGGCCATGAGGATAATCAGGGGCTGGAGCACCTCCTGCATGAAGACAGGCTGAAAAAGTTGGGGTTGTTTTATCGGGTGAACTGGCTATGCAGGATTTGGAGAAGGCTGAGGTTCTGAATGACTTCTTTGTCTCGGTCTTCAATAGCAAAGGCTCTGACCACACCACCCAAGTCTTGGAAGGCAGATGCAGGGACTGTGAGAAGGAAGACCTTGGGCCCA
>JBCJKH010055600.1:0-22690 GCA_039877255.1 Loriculus beryllinus | reverse complement strand
TACCATGTCACAGCTACATTTAAGTGTTTAACATATGTCATATACTTAGTCTTTGTTCTTTTCCCTTACCACTAGAACTGGTTTTACACAGCTGTCAAGGTTGTTTTCCTCTGACAATACATTTATAACCTATTTATAACAATTGACCAGTGCTGAGCTGTTCATAGTCATGGGTCCAGTGATATGATCCCTTGCCTGTACTTTAAAGCTCCTGCTTTGATCCCATGCCTGTGGTCCTCTACGCTGCATTTTATTTAAGGGTCATTCTGCACATAATAACTGTTTGCTGTCACCATATATTAAATACAGATAACAATAAGTGTTACATCACAGAACTGTACAAAGCTAAGCAAACAGTAAACCAAGATCAGTAATAGTTACCTGGTCATTAGCCAATAAGTTGCAATGAAACAACTTAAAACAAAACTTTAAGGAAACCAAAACAACTCCAAACCTTCTATAAATACATTTTAGTACTAACAGCGAAAGGAATAGAAGCATCTACCTCACACCCTTCCTCTGAATGGAAAATAAAAGAACTAGAGATAGACAAAAATCAGCCCTAAAGGGCTTAGAACACTGGCACTCACCAGAGGTGTAAAGACACTTGCACGTGCTGTAAGATCAGAGAAAGTCATTTTGCAGACATTGAAAGAGCAAGACAGGATTTCTCTCTCAATTAAAATTAGCTTGGAAGAGCTTAAAATTATGTAGAACAGTTACAATGCCTTTCTCACCTGGGATATTCACTGCAATGCAATATATGATGTCCAGGTCACCCTTCTCCTAGGCCAGGAAGGAGCTGGTGGCTTCTCTGTTATTTCTAGGTCTCTCAAAGATACTCGTGCTTATGGCCCAGCAACATGACTTTCAATGAAACCCTAGGGCTTTCCATAATAGATTTTTCATGTTCCCTCTAGGAAGGAAAATCCTAGGTGGATTAGAATTTAATCTTGTAAGGTAAGATCAGGCCTTGCTCACTCCAGATTCTTCCAGTGATCCAGTCCAAAACAGATTCATGTTGGGCACTCCCAAGGGCCTGTGCTCCCAAAGCCCTTTTGCTGCTCCTGCACCAAGTTTGAACAGTGCAATTGCTTGATGCTTGGAAAGTCTATCTTTCCCTTTTCTTTTGTGGTGTCTGAATATTATGTAGAGGGCTTGAGCAAATCTCAGTGCCTTCCTGGCAGTGGTTGGGGAGGCTGCCTGATCTTTTCATAAGCATTTGAAAGCACTCCAGAAAACAGATCAGACAGGCCCATATTGCTGTACTTCCTGTAAGAACAATGTGCTAGGTGTCATACTGGTTCTTACATTCCTCAGTTGCTGAAAGAACTGGTAGCAGGTCCAATCTTTCAGCTACACATGACAACACATACCAGGTTCAATGCACTGCCATTACAGCTCTGTAGCAATGCTGACAGAAGAAAGGAAAAAGGTTTCACTGAAAACACTGAAATTCAAAATACTTAGAAATCCAATCCTTACAAAGTGGAGCAATTTTACATTCAGTATTTGTTTGCTTTATTTTGGTTTGGTTTTTATGAGGGATTTTTATTTTGAAAGCTTTTTCTCAGTTATTCAACTTGTTTCTCTTCCTTTTTATTTCGCTTTAATCTTTTCACCACTAGTGACTGGCATGATGATGAAGAATACACTTTATTAATTTGGGGATTTTCTAACAATAACAAACCCCCCAAATATTTTGATGAAATAAGACTTTATTATTAGTTTGGGGTTTGGGTTTTGTTTGTTTGCTTGAGTTGTTTTGGTTGGTTGTTTTTTTTTTTTTTAAAGAAAGAAACCTCTCACATAGATTTGCTGGCATACTCCTCGGTATTCAATTTGAAATGTGAACAAAAAAAAGAAGCCAGGGTAAGAAGTAAGAAAGCATCCTTATACACTTGGTACAAAGTTTTCCACCGCTTCCATTTGAAATCAGTTGCTGGTGGCCATTACTTCTTGGTGTTACCTTCTTTGACCCTCTCTTAACCTCCAGCTTTCCTGTTACCAATACAGCTAAGAGACACCATTCAAATCCAAGCACTCAGGTAGCACTGATTGTGCCATGGCTACTATACATGAGTATACATTCTTATATTTAGATTTAGTAATCACTCCCAAAGCACATTATTTTCTAAATTAGGCTTCTTCAGGCTCCAGCCCAGCTCTAAACTGAACTGCAGCAGCCTTTGCATAACACATTAGTCAGCCCTCCTTCACTTTTTGGTTCCAAGAGAAAAATTCGACACTACAAAAAATCTACAATTGCTCAAATTGGAGATTACACATAGAGGTTCCTGTTGCCCTCCTTTTATTTTTCTCCCAGGGCATGTCAAGACTGCTAACCAATTTTCCAGGAATAGAACTCATCACGTGCCAGAGCAAAATCTCTCAAACTTGTTTTTCATAGGATGGGGAAAGCTTCTCTGTAAACAGCAAAAGGCTCATTCTAGAGGTTGGAAAAAATATTGTTCTGTGGCAAGATCAAAGGAATTGAGAAGCCTTCAATATAGACAAGTTTCACATCTTATCAAGGTTTCCAGGAAAACAAAGCATGGCCCCAGATAGTAGCAATCCACAGAGTAGCTGAATGTGAGTCTTTAAGTCTGTGTGGAAATGATATTTTTGAAACTCTTGTGTCAAAGCTACAATGAAGAGTAAATTTCAGCTGGTTTGGGATATATTTTCTGCCAAATCCATGCCTTTCCCCTTAGCTATTCACCATTTTCTGACTGGTGAATCATCAGTGGACATATCTGGAAATAATTTGCCCTACCTTCAAATGTCTAATCTTAAGGAATATAGATCCCCAAGAATCTTTATAAGTAGAGGAAACAGGAGAATAATGTGATCAAACAAATTTTATAAAAGAAACTGAGCACGTTAAATCAAAATCAGTGTGGAAATCGGCTTCAGCCAGTCATTGTAAATAAGATTAATCTCTTCTAAAGGCATTCCGCATCCTCAGCTCCTCTACCAAGACTATTCATATAAAAACCTGCTCACAGATCCAGCCAGACAGAACATCTCTCTGACACAGGACTGCTCCTCTCTAGAGGGAGTTACTTTTACTGATACCCCTGCAATGTGCAGCTAACTGGTTCAGTTCTGAGACTCAGTTTGTCCCTGGGTCACATCCAGAAAGAAATTAAGACACTACAGTATCCTGACACAATACATTTCAAGCCACAGAGATGCCAGTTGGGAAACACCAGGCAAATTAAATTTCTTTCCCTACTGAACTAGAACCTCAGTATCAAACCAAAGATCACTACAATAAACTAGAGACTGACACATTTATTCCTGTGCAATTCATACACCCACCCTACGAACAGTGACAAGTTCTAGTCATGTATCCAACTAAACCTGGACAAATTTCAAGTACAGGAGCAAAAATCCGGAGACAGAATTATGGATAAACTTAGATTTAGGTTTATGTATACTGAAATGTTTACAACTGTATTATCACTTCCCCTTCTATATTTTCAAATCCCCCAGTCAGAGTTTGTCATCAGGCCACAGCTGATGTGTAATGGAAGA
The DNA here is from genome assembly GCA_039877255.1 of Loriculus beryllinus. Classification (NCBI taxonomy): domain Eukaryota; kingdom Metazoa; phylum Chordata; class Aves; order Psittaciformes; family Psittacidae; genus Loriculus; species Loriculus beryllinus. The sequence goes on along the minus strand of JBCJKH010055600.1, from coordinate 19,150 downwards.
ACATCATGGCTATCTGTGTGCTACCAGTTGCAACACTGGGGCCTCAGAGCTGGAAAACAGAAACCACGATTCTGTATATAAAATGATGAAAATGAAATTGACCCATAGACACCTCAGTTGAGCAAAATGCAGAAAAACAAGACATCATGAACAGAACTCCTGTGGTCTTAGGATACCACATACAGACTTTATAGCAGATTTTTATCTTGATTGTATCCATTAGGACTTGCTCTTTGCATACCTTGCACAATTTTCCTTCTGCTTAAAAAAAAGGAAATGGCTTCTCACTGTCCCTTAAAGGAGGTGTGACTCTCACTCCAGATTGAGCTGCTTGGGAGGGGGAAGAAATCTATTTTCCCACAAAATGTATATCTACAAGAAAAGTGATAAAAGTGCGGTTGTAGAAAGCCAAGTCTGTATATTTGCCATGGAAACAGCAGTTACAAGAAACACAGTGATGGGAGGAATATCAACTATCATTTCAGTCTGATTTTTCCAGCATGCAGACATACCAAACTGTAGGCTGCTCCTCATGCAACTTGATAGACTCACCACTGTTATTATCTTGGTAACTGTGGTTCATTTCTGGCTGCTACTTTTGAAATATCCTAGGTATACTTTAGTGTATTCAGGAAGTAAAAGGAATGAAATGGAAAGGAGAAAGCAACGGTGTAAAGGGCTCTTACTGCACTGTGGGTTCTGACCTCAGTTTTGTGAGGCCAACAGTAGCTCTAATGTGTATTTAATTTAACCATACTTGTTTCTTTGCATCCTGGCATGTGAGGACGTTATAAGGAAGGAAAGGGATTTCTTTGGAGATCCCCTGGCCACAAAGCTGTGCAGGTCTATTTTCGGAGGTTTTTTGTTTCATCTGTATCTAAGAAGGCTTGAAATTAAAAGCACCTCCAAGCTCTAAGAAAGCTTAATCAAAATTGTAAATCCAAATTATAGTATAGGGTTCCATTTACAGAACTGTCACTATTTCTGTGATTGTCAACCCTGTTCTTTGCCTCTTACTAGTTTCGTTTCTTTGATGCCCTGTTCCTCTTCAGTCACCTATCTCTCCTTTCATTATTCCCTTCTTTTTGCTACCAAAGCTGTGGTGGAAACATCACAATCTTCCTTCTCCCCTCTATTAATGTGAACAAAACCCCAGCCAAACCAAGCAGCCATTTTTGCCAAAGGAAAGAGATGCGCATGCTGAATGACATCTGTTAGCATTAAACTCTGCAAACCAGATGACTGACACTCGGCAGCACTTGATGACCTGCCCATAGCAAGAAATCAAAGAGCTTCCAGGAGCTGACTGCTTCCAGAGTTGAGGTAAGTGCTGCTCTTCCAGTCACTTGCAGCACTGCTGTTTTGGTGGGTTGATCACTCCTTGTGGTGCCACCTTCATATGGGAGAAAGCAGCTGAGCACAGATATGAATGGTTGCTACAAACAGAGGAAAATTTTGCTGTTGTCACAGCCCTGGCTTCCTTCTTGTTTTCACAGAATGTTATTGATCAATATAGTAGCGAATGAGCTAACATGGGAGCTTTTTGGTGCTTATCTCTAGCAGCACAAGTTTGTTTTTCACAGGCTGTTGCTAAAAAAGCAGATATGCATGGGAATTTCACACTATCAGACAGACGAAAAGTGCATCCAGGAGGTTTCTGTCCTTCAGAAATGATCTCTTAGTCCCCAGCTTGCCACCTTCTCATGAAAGGAAACTTCTGGGGCTAGCTAAGCTTTTTTTAGTGTTGAATTTAAAGCCTATATAAGGAACTGTTGCTTTCCTGTCTTTTGCTGATTTCTTGCCATTTGGAAATGGTTTGGTCTCCAGAATAGTGTAAGCATTCCCAAAGCTAAACTGTCTTTTACCATCATCCACTATAGGCTGCTGAAAGAGGCCACAGTGCTTACCCCAAATCTGTGCGTCCATCACACTCGGGAGGCAGTACAGGGAAGGAAATGGCCAAGGTTAGAGCTCTGCACCAACAGGTAAGTTCTTTTGTTTTAGGAAAATTCTAGTGGTCCTTGGTATATTTGCATGTGAAAACCATTTCTAGAGAGGAAATATTTACAGGTGTTTTTTTGAAAGTAACCCAGGCCATTGCCAGTTCCCACTTACTTGATGTCAGCTTTGTCTTATGGATAGGCTGAAGTTAGAGCAAAGCAGAGAGCAACCCCCTTCATCAGCTGCCACAGTTCCCACATAAAAGATGTTCTTAATACATAAATGTCTCTGAAGGCTAAAATCTTGCACTCAGGCAAAAGAAAATAATATATCGGAATACACTAAAATCACGGTTATTACATGATATTTCAGCTAAGGTATATTCAAACACTGTAGGGCATTTGGTTTTCTTCGTTTGATCAAGAGTGATGCTGATGAAGAAACATGATTCTCCGCCTTAGCTAGATCCAGACTGCAGCTGACTCAAAAACTACTAAGAATTTATGCTGTACCCATGCAAACTTCACATAGCGGCCTTTAACTGGAAAATCCCTCTGCTGCTATGTCCTTTCTACAGAAGGTAATGATTTTTCCTGTTACAACTGTTCTAAGTAAAGTAAGATTCAGTGAAGTTATTTTTTGAGATTGACAGAGTGGTCTGTATTATGTGATCAAAGCAAACCTAAAGAAATCTGACTGATTCACTGAATCTTAATTTAGATATACAATTTGAATTTCCAGGAATGACTTTTCTGGAGAAATAATTTTGTCTAATTACACAATGGCTATAACCAATACATAGTGTGAGCTTTTAATTCATGCTAACCAGCTATATACATTGGATATGAGCTGCCAACTAAAAAGAAAAACCGAACAAACAAATCAAAATTAAAAAATATGGTATTTCAGAATTGCTCAGAAACCTTCAATATGCTTTTGGAGCTTACAGGAGAAACATTATGACAAGAACAAGAGACTTTCTCTTCTGATACAGAGGGGTTTTACAGCTCTTTATATAACTTGATGGGAATTTTCTGCATCGTTGCAGAGTGACTACAGAAGTGATTTCCTCTTCCCAGTCCTGATGTGCTTAGTTTCATTTCTTTAGTGCTGCCCTATCACATCTGAGAGAAGAAAGCAAAGTGGCTTTTTCACTGCACCAACTCAGCTACTGCAAGCAATGTGAGAACTTACACAAATACAAATTCATTTCATCTGGGGCAAGGGAAAGCCAAATTCTCCCAGCAGTAGACATGCCAGTGGCATAAAATGTTATTCAATAACTCTCATTTTTTATCATACCACTTGTGACACTAGGTGCTCAGCAGGCACACAGCCCATGATCAGGGCAGCATTTTATAGCTGTTGTTGTAGCCGCTGGCATAAGTAGAGAAGATCATCTGGAGTGTCTAATCCCTATGGATCTGAACTCTCTGACTAAGACTGTGGAAGGCTTTACTACTGGTAAACCCCAAAGAGTGAGGATGATAGAGGGCTGTGAGACAGACCATGGCTGTGTAGCCAAGGTGAGGTTATAGAAGCTATTAAATAATCTGGAGAATCAACAGTAGCCCTGCCAAAGTAGCTGTGCAGCTAGATAACTGCAGAAGAAGTCAAACCCAATGCTCCCTTTACAGTGCTTAGGGAAAGTTGAAAGTCCCTGAAGATCGTTCAAGTTGTTCAGCGGGATGAGCAGGGATTTCTCTGAAGTCAAAAGTGTTGCACGCGTGCCATTAGCAGGTGTTAAATATACAAGAGTTTCTAAAATCCCAGCCTTTAGTCAGCTTACTTAGGCTTCAGTAAGGTGCTTTCCTGATTTGGAGAGTCACAGCTGTGACCCTAAAAATAAATACTGTTCTTTCCTCCACCGTACTAAATAGTATAACTTTTATGTGAGCAGAAGGGTACAGCTCTTTTATGCAATGTAGCCTGATTTCAGTGTGATTTCAATGCTCCCCAAGGGTACAGTTGTATCTTGAAGACTCCATTTCCACCACCCAGGAAACTGCTTCTTTTACCATTCTGTGCCCTAATGGGAGACTCTCAATGCCCCCTGCTGAATGTGCCACCATACATAAAACTTAAGACTGATAGGGTGAAAGAATATGTGTGTAACAGCAAGCATGAGTGTAGACTCCAGGATGGGCACTTAATATAGACTGGAACTTGAGATTCAGCTTCTGCTTCAAGGTCAACTTTTAAATTTTACAATAAAAGCCCATGTGGCCAGCCCAACATGCAGGGATTTCAGTAACACTGATGCACAGTAATACAAAAAATGTGGCACCTATGGATGTATGCATAAGGGAGTAAGCAGCATGTAAAGTGAGAATTTTCGGAATAATTTTCAACCCACTTCTACCTAAGTTTCACTAAATGTATCCAAATACTTATCTTTCCCTAGGTATAATTTGCACCGCGACAAGCAGCACTTGGGTACGAGCTAATGCTGAAACATGATCTAGGTTGAGTTTTGGATTCAGATGCGGCAAGGAGTAATCTGAAAATGGATATCCTGAGTTTCTTACAGTCCCCAAATTGTTTTGCTAGATAAAAACCAGCTTCGAACCAGTTTATCTTTAATCAACAGCCCAGACATGTAGTAATAAAATCATAAACAATTAGGATTAGATTTTCATTTTGGAGTATTCAGACAGGGAAATAAACACTATTTTAATGAAATCTACCAACCATCAAAAGTCAGACTCTTTTACACTGCTTTGCTCTGCACTGGTGGAAATCTGCAGTGGATTGCCTGACTGTAGGGACAGAATTAACTGTTGCACTGGAGTAACTCAAAGCAGAATCAAAGCTTTGTTTGTTATAAGGCACTTTGACTGTATAAATAAACACAGTATTCAGCTGCTGTGATTTTCCATTTTTAAAGCCATCTTTCATTTAATTTGCAAATATGGTCAACACTAATTTATCTCTCATTTTTTCTTGTGATTTCTAAATATAGAGGTTGGCAAATGCTAATTAAGGTAAAGATATTAATTCAAAATCTCAAATATAGAGCTCAAAAAGAGAAGCACTCACATGAAATAGCTTATATTAAGGCTTTTAAATGAGATTGCTCATCAGACGTTCTCCTGTGTCCTACATTTAAAGGACATTTATAGATTTTCACTATGACTAGTAAAAAGAAAGGGGAAATAAGGTCTCCAAAAGGAAGCACAACTGTGTTTATTTTCTAGCGTGTATCACAAAATTGCATCTGTTTTACTTGCATAGTAGAAGCCTACACTTTACTGAGACAGTAAAACAGAAAAACAAAATCATAGCAAATGGAAAACCCAACCCTTTAGCATGGTATTAAAGGCCGGACTATCACCTGAAAGCTGAAAGCAAGGTGCTGTTATCCAAATCTCTCAAAACAGGAAGAGCCATGTCAGGGATTTACTTGACTGCAATAAGAACTAGTGGTTTATCTCCATGTTTGGTTGGTTGGTTGTTCTTTTCTATTCCTCAAATAATATGAAGCATGCCCAAAAGATACTGTTCTGTTTCCAGGTGTGTGAGGTTGCTTTCATAGATGCATTGTCTCTAGTCCTTAGTACAGCACTTGTCAGTGACTAGAGGCTTTCTGAACAGCTTGATGCTACCCTCTCAGATCTTTCTAGTTCCTGACAGGTCTATTCTGTTACTGCTTTGTCCCTACTTTAAAATGTCATGTTACATTTCTCTATGCAATTTCTTCAGCAATTTTCCTTTCTCTTTCTTTTCCTTCAACAAGAAACTAAATCTTCTTAGCCTCAGAGAGCTGGAGAATGGCAGTAGAGGGGGAAAGATTCCTCATCTCCAACTGCCGTATTCAACCTTGCAACTACTAAGCATAATTTCATAGAGTATTATAGATTGGAAAGGACACCCAAAGGTCATCTGGCCCAAACCCCAATTCAAAGAAGGGCCTAGATCCCATTTGTAAGGTTTTTGTCTAGTTGAGTTTTCAATATCTCCAGGCATGGAGACCCCACAACCTCTCTGTGTAACCTGCTCCAGTATTCATCTACCCTTCCAGTGTAAAAAAATGTCTTCACTCTTTATACTGAGTATTCATCTCCTAAAATCTCTTCTGCATGTAAAGTTATCAATACTATGTTTAGGCTGTATTAAATATTATTTTAGAATAATAATAATTGTAATTAATTAATTGGCAAAGTATGCAACAGAAGGGAAAGAATGGACTCAGTGTTTCAGGGTATTCCTTTCAGTCTTGTCCATAGGTGGGATTCAGCTAGCAGATTTAGAGACATTGATGTAGCAGTCCATAAATATAGATCTGTATGTGAACTAGGTGTCTAAACTCCAGTTACAGTCAATTGGGACCGAGGTTGGGATTTAGTTGCCCCTACGTAAGCTTTTAACATCATTTGAAATGCCCTCAAGTATCCTGCCCCAGAAGGGTACATGCCTTCCATAGATCATATGCCACCTCGGCAGGGCTCACATAGGTGTTTATTGTACCCTAGTCTGAAATGACACCAGGCATCTGCGGGGAATGCTATAGAAATAGTTCATACACATCATAGCATGAATTATAGAAATAGGATGAGGCATAAATCGCCAATGACCTGTAGGTAAATTACTACATTCAAAGGCTTGTGGTACAACGATGAATACGGTTTGAATCTCTTCCACATCATCTCCCCACTTCTGGCAGTACTGTGCTTAAACATACAAACAAAAACAGAAGACACAGCAAACTTTCAGCTTTATGTAACGTACCAGCTTTGCCAACTTTTTCAATAACAAGGTCATAAGTACAACGTATCCAAAGGGCACATGTGACAAGTCACTTCTGTTCTCTGTACACGTACATGTGAAAGGAAAATTACCTAATAATTTCAGGTTTTATCCCTCAGGATTACTTTGCAGTACGTATTTTTCCACATTTCTATTGTATCATTAATCTTTATCCTGTGCCTTCTGCAGAAACTTCTTTTTTCTTCCCACAAAGGCTGCCAGGCTCTCACTCTCTAAAGGGTCACAGGTTGCAGACGAATCCACAGAAACAGGAAACCAGGCTTCCTCAGTCAGTTTGAAACACCAAAACCTGTTTCCTTTCTACAAAAATAAAGCCTGTCAGAGCATCCTCTTGGTAGGCTAACTGTATGAGCAGCAGCTTAGGAGGAGGGAGAAGCTACAGGATTTCTTGCTGGGGAAATAAATGTGGATAACTTAGAGCTTTTACAAAGAAGCAGAATGAAGGAGACAATCTTCTTGCTGCTGCTCTTGCACTTACAGAGTGGCAGCATTGGATTTAATACTCCAGGAAAGCTACGGACAACAGGCCAGAGTCATGAAACACAGACAAGTCACTCAGACTTGACTCCCTCTCCATCCACAACTGTGGGGTCACACTATTCTGAGATCCAAGCTGCTGAAGCGGGTGCCTCACAGGGACCTCCTTTTGCATTTTCTGGCAAGACTCTTGGAATGGAAGCAGTGAAGAAATTTAATCCTTCAACCTCTACCCCTGAAAGCCTGTTAAATGGACACAGTGATGGTGACTCTGACAAAGATAAGATGGGAAGCTCATCTAGCAGCAAAGGGACATCTTTACAGAGCAATGCTAGAGAGGTCTCTTTTCAGCAAGAGGTTACTACAAGCCAGGATACAGCTACAGGGAGAAGATCTCTCAAGCAGTCATCCCACAGCACTGGTATCACCAGCACTCAGCGGGATGTCAACTCCAAAGCATCCGGCTTTGAAACTACCAGGGGAAAGTAAGGGAATATTCATGTTTTTTCTTTTCTCTTATGTACTGCTTAGGAATGGTTATTTTCCTGTTCCCAGTGAGATAATTGGCAGGAGTCCTAATAATTTCAGCAAAATTGTTTTCTGAATCAAAGACCATCTGAAACAAGCAAGGGACCAAACCTGCAGTATTTACTCAGTCAAAAGCATATATTTGTAACAGACTAAGTGCTGCAATATTTTATTCCTCAGGGTAGTTATCTCAAAACTAACAGGAAAGTCATTATCATATATGGGTAGGAAAGGACTACAATAGATGTCTCCTTGATTTATGCACAGTAAATTTTTGTTGTTTGGGGGCGTTTTTTGTAATTTCTTTTCTTGTGAGCAAAAAACTACAAATGCACTTTTTCATTTTGAATCTATTAAAAATTATGGTGTTTGTAAACTTCTTCACCAAATTAAAAATACAAGCAAATAAGTGTAAAAATATATCCATGTCTGACAATTTGAAACATTCTGTGATAAAAGCTTATGAAAAGTGGAGTTGCAGGTGGATGTGCATTCAGAATTGTATAACTTAGCATATAATAGCTATGTGTAACAAAGATTATCAGATTGTATTGTCTAGTATTAGAGCTCTGGAACACTCATTTATTTTCTTTGCTCCCCAGTGTCTTCAATTCTCAATGGGGACGTTGATACATCTTTGGAGCTGTTGCAAGGTTCACTTAATTGCTGATACATATTCAGATATCAGTAGAAAATTGAAGATACAAAAGACCGGTTGTTTTCCATAGTATTTACAGAGAGTGAGCTTTCAGAATATAGATTTCTTCTTTTGACGGTATTTGCCCAAATGTTAACATCCAAAAGGAGAAAAAACACTTTTGCCTAAAATCACACAAGAGAATAAATCACCCCCTTGAAATATTTCTACAATTATCTTGCTGTGTGTGGCTGAGAGCTAATGTTCCTTCAACTCAAAGAAAATATTCCCCTGGGCCATAGCATGGTTTGTGTCATGCATATGTGAAATAATGCACAAAGACCCAAAGGAAAGGAGTCCCTTGCCTCTTCTTGGAAGAGATACGCCAGCAAGGAGCTGTGTTTCCCAGAGAGCTTTCCTAGCACACTCCTCCAGCTGTAAATGTCATCTGTTACCACACCTTACTATGGTGTTTGGCAAAGTGTCTTAGTTAACCTGAGTTAAATGAGTTCTCTTCGCATGTGGGAACTGGTAACTGCATCTCCATTAAAATAGGTCCTAACATATGTCAACCTTAGAGCCTTTGGCTTTCTCAGCTTTTTTCAAGAATAGTGTTTCAGTGAAATTAATCTTCAGAAAACTCTGTGAATCTGCAGATATTGTTCCCACCTTTTACGTAAGATATAAAGAAAGCAAAAATTAGTCTCTGATGAGCAAGGTCTCATATTTTATTTATCATAACGGGATGTGGTTGGAACTGCAGAGAGGCAAAATAAGCAAATCTTGTATTAGCTAGCACTGTATTTTATAAGTGGATGAGGAGCAACCTGCTGTGCAACACATATAAAGATCTTTTTTTCTAATCAAAGTTACAGGAATGTCTAGCTACATGAAACCCCAGCACGGAACAGAATAATGAACTCTTCTTTTCACAAACTGCTGGGCCATGTAGCCTCTCTCTAGCAAATGCCTACGGTTCTAGGTGTGGTTTGATCCTTTATACATCAAGAATCTTCTGTTGCAAGTCTTGTTTTCCTACTGCATAAAAGTGCTTATACAATCAGCTAAGGTGTTTTAAGCTTTTCTTCCAGTTTGCCATTGACCTAGACTGTGATTTAAGTAAGTCATTTAACTATTCTGCCCCACTTTCCTTATGAATTAGACCTGGATGAATAATACAGATGCTTGTGACTGATGTTTTTTCAGTGAACTCATGAAAAATTGCCAAGTCTAGTATGCTCAGTGTTACCAATCACTGCTGTGAAACACCTGGCAACCTGCTGCTGAGAAACCATGCATAAGAACACAAGCATTGTGTATGTGAATAAGCATATTTATTATGTGCAGATGTTATTGACCACAACCTAAATCATTTAATGAGCATAAATGACTCAATAGCAGATTTCATAGTTGTAAAGTGTACTACCTCTGAAGAAATTTGGAAACACAATTTGCTTTTTGAATTGACTTTCAAGTAGAGCAACCCTTTGGTTATAGTTTGAATTCCAGCCTGAATTTTTGAGTGACCTTTTAGGAACTGCATGTCTCTGCAAACCTTTATGGCGACCCATCGTGTTAACATATGTGCAGAAATGGTGATGTTACAAGGCTCCATATAAAAGGAACAATAGGAAGAAGTCAAGGAGAGATAAGAGGAAGGAAAACAAAATAAAAATGAGCATTTGTTTTTTAATATATTTATAGTTTTTAAAATAGCAATGAATATATTTTGTTGGACAGTCTCCAGGGCTATGAGATTGCCCACAAGGTACAGTATGTGCTCATTGTACAAGCTTAACTACCCAAATGCCCCTTTCTGAAGGAGGATGCGTGCCTTACTGGCTTAATTACAAGATAATTCCTTTGCTATTGCTACCCTAGATTATCTGAGGACAGTATTGTATACACATATGTCCGTACTAGAACCAGAGTAGGAAAAAAGTTCTTCTGGTTCACTCTATTTCTACAAAATTCCCATTAAAATACCAGAAGAGCATGATTTAGGAAGATTTAATGGATTTTCAAAGCCTGCACCTGAGAAATATTTCTGACAACCACTCAGTGTAGCAGGCAGGACACAGCAAGGTAGGGGAGCTAGCATCACCCCAGAACCCAAACTGACAGGCACAGTCGGGCTGCAGTGCCAAGATCAAGCTGAGAAGGCAAATCAGTGAGTCAGGATCAGTGATCATCTGCTGATGGTGACCAGGATATATCACATTCCAGTGGTCACTGGGCAAGTCCATAATGATGGAGCAAGGTCAAAGTTAGGCCAGGATGTCAGCCTGCAGGTCAGAATTGGCACAGGGAGAATGCAGTCCTGGGGTGAACTTTGGTGGGGCCTTTGAGCCCATGGGCAGGGTATATGTGTGGAGACCTCAGGTCAGGCTGATCAAGTTGAATAAAACCCACAAGTGCCATCAGTGTCTGGACAAGTTTCCATTTAATTTTATTGAAAGAAATGCACTATTAGGACTACCAGAATAATTTTTTTTTTTTCCCTACTGAAAAAGAACCATATTTGCAAAAGACCATGACCTTATTTAGAAACCCATCTCAGGTTGGCTTTTCAGATTCCAGCAGAACTTCTGATGGCAGAGGTATACTGCAACAGGCAGGAGTGCAGTCAGTAGGGCTAAAGGCAGATTAAAAATTCTGCTGTTAATAAAACTTAATTTTGAACCTCTCTGTACCACATCCCAGTGTCATATATTTTAAGTGCTAAAATATTGGGCATATCCATATCTCTAAAACCACTAAACTCTTCCTTATTCTTTGCTGGAATGAAAATGCAATGAAATCCTGTTCTTTTGCGGTGAAGTGGAACAAGTTTATAGTTAACCCTAGAATAGGTATAGGAGGACACAATCTATAGGTTCTGTAGTTGCCTGCTCTCAAAACTATTTCAGAAGAGTAGTTTGACTGGTGAGGCATCCCCACTTCTGAGAGGTCCTGCACCCAAGCTTTCAAAATGGTAAGGAAACTTTAGAGGAGGCATATGTGGAATGGCCTGAGTTGAAGGAAAACTCCTTTCTTCACCTCTAGTAATGACTTTGACTTAAGCTTTGAAATGTAAGTTTATGTCTCCACAAACAAGTATCTTTTTCATTTCTGCCAATCTTCAAATTTTCATGCTATCCATATCAATGAATAAAGAAATGCTGAAAAAAAGGAGCTGTGCTTCAGCAGTAGAGAAAGAGATTTTCCAAAGTTCAGAGACATTAAATGTGAGCGCCAGCTTGGTGTCAAATAAGAAAACAGATGATACGTTCTTTTCAATTGAGTTTATTTGAGATACGGGGCTTTTTGCCTGTGGAGAGAAGCAATTGCAGTATTTCACTATATAAAGCATCTTAAATAACACTGGTGATATGGTGGAAGTCTGAGGCAGAGTCCTGAGACTAGCACACTCATCCTTTCGTTGAACCCAATGCTATTAATTACTATTCAAGGCAGCTCCTGCATGCATGACACATTCATTCAGGCTGTAAATTAACGACACTATTTCTGCATCGTTGGATGGCTCTACATTAGTCTTTTCTCTTAGTATGTGTATATCGCACATTCTCCAATTATCATGAATCCACTGAGGGTCTTCATAGACTTCTTCTGCCATTACTTTGGGTAGTGGTGAGGTTATGGTATTTTATTACTAAGCACAGAAAGGTTTGATAAAGTCAGCACCAGGGACAGATTTCCTCAGCTGTCACATGTGCTAGGAGTGCTGAAATATTTCATTCTCATGAACAGACCTCTTCATTTCTCCCTAGAAATTGCTTTTCCCTGTATCAACTTGGTAGAATTTCTATTGTACTGACAAATTAAAATGAATGGGTAAGCTCAGCAGATAGTTCAAATGCACAACATATGTAGAAACCTGATTTAACTGACTAGTTAATGCACGGTTCACAGTCTTTTTTCATCATGTCACTTTTTAATGGAACAGAGAATAATTCTTGAATTGATTTAAGATTTTTTTGCATCACTGTGCATTTACAGTAAATACAATCATACATGGCTTAGGTTTCTGCCTCATTAGGTATGTTCACTATTACCTGGAAGGAGGAACCTCTTGCACTGGTACTTAGGTTGCCTTGGTGGCTAAGTGTCAGAGGATGCTTGACAAGCAGTGCTTGCTTTACCCTCACAATGTTGTATTCCAGTCACACATAAAACCTCTGCAATGAACCCCTCTTATCCAGCAGCACCTTGAATGAACTTCTGATGTGGGCTGCAAGCTCACAATCTAATTTTCCTACACATTGAATGCAACCTTACTCCTGTTGCAGTCCTAAAAAAACAAATCATTCAGCCAAGTGCTGGTATTCACTACCTTATTACTATATCATTCACAGACTATATGGGGCAATGGACATAATTATGCAGTTCCATAATGATGCATGTGGCACAGCATCAAGAAAATTCTACTGTAAAGAGAATTTTAATGCAAGTATTTAGAGATTGGTGCTGTCTTCTGCTGAGCACAGAAGTGAAACAATTAACAGCTGAGACTGCTGGTGTGAAGTAGCTTTCTTTTTTGTTATTTCTCGAAGTCGAGAAGCCATCACTAACATACTACAATATCCTTATCTGTAGATTACTTAAAGGACTAAGAAACCAGTAAAAACAAGTACCACTGAAGGGCATCTGAGAAGCACTGACAGTAAACTAGCCCAGAATTACCTTGATGCATTTTCTACTCTGGGTCAATTAGGTGATGGAAAATAAATGTATATTCCAAAGGGAAAAATGCAGAATTAATACCCTTCTAAAAAGCAGTTTGTCTGGGTTTTCAAATGTGTTTTACTGGATGATTCTCAAAGCAGATTACAGATATCTTCTCAAAAGTCTAACTTCCAGCTGTAGGCAAGTTTGATTATTTTGGAGGGCCCTGAACACAGAGAGGGAGATAAGGTCTGAAAGAGCTGATATGGTTCGAAACAAGAGAACTTCTTATATGCTAAAATGGATCGGTGAAGTGTTAGATAAGTGGAAATTGTGAATTAGTTTTTGCAGCTCAAGATAGGACATACAACTGATCACAACAGTAAATAAAAACTTGGATGAGACAAAGAGGCTGTTCACAGTCCAAGGCTTCAGCACTGTATATACAAAAAAAGGAAATGAACAATGAGAGTAGAATTTGTGTTTTGTAATGGATAGGACAAAATGTCAGGACCCCGAGTCCTGAAAAAACCCATTAAACAAATAGTACAATTCCCTCCATCTGGTACTTCAGTGTCAACAAGTCATCTGTTTCTCAGGGCTGAAAATCATATCCTATAACATATTTTACAATCACATACTATATTATATTATGCATCAAAAGCATTTTTCAGAGCCTGTCTGGGTTTTCCATTCCAAACAGCATGCAGCACAGGTTTCCCAATCTGGTTGGTCTGTGGTCCATCCCTAGTGAGTACTGAATGTTTATCTCAGCTGAGATTCATGTATGAGATTTCAGAGCAAAGGAAGCTAGGCAGTGAACCTAAAAAGTTAACTGATTTTGGCTCAGATTTATAATTTCTCTTTGAACTAGAGCTTATATTTTTGAAAGATGACTGATATTCATTTAAAGATACAGAATTTACTATATCACTAGTATCAAAAAGGTGAGAGGTCTCTGTAGTCACCTAGTGGAGTTCAAAGGAAATTGTTGAAACCACAACATCGTGTAAAGGACAATACAAAATGCAAATGGATGTAGAACTGAGATTGGTATTTCAGAGACTATTCTGTGAAGTATGAATAAACAGCATACAATGTGAATGAGGCACAACCAGCATGCTGTGCATGGGCTTTAGCAACAGGTCCAGCTCTGGGTCCTTTTGTACTCCTTCAGCAACATAATAATTTCATTTTCATGATTCAGTGATGTTCAGCTGGGCTGATTCAATAGCATTTCTATTAAAAGCCAGGTAATCTAATTTACTCATGGATAAAACTAACTGATTTTTCAGATATAATATGAAAGGGGCAAAACAAAATCTATACCCTTTGTGACCTGATTGCCACTGGTGTTCCTTGAGTGGTTTGAGGACCTCCTACAAGCAAGTGGAAGCAAGTGTGTGTGTGTATACCTGATCATCTGCAGCTGGCAGGTTTTGTCAGGGTTGCTTTGTGGCTTTTTTTCTTTGGCAATGTGTTTTTCTTCCCTGTGAGGTTGGTGAGGCCCTGGCACAGGTTGCACAGAGAAGCTGCAGGTGCCCCATCCCTGGCAGTGTTCAAGGCCAGGCTGGAAGTGGCTTTGAGCAACCTGGTCTAGTGGAAAGTGTCCCTGTCCATGGCAGGGGGTTGGGACTGGATGATTTGTAAGGTCCCTTCCAACCCAAACCATTCTATGAGTCTGTGATGTACCCAAAGTTCACAGTGGGAACGTGCTGTGGAAGGAGTCCTTGCAGTCTCACTCTCCCTCCCACCCTAGGGAAGTTATAATTTTTTGGTGTTAGTGTAAATTGCACTTTGCTTGTCAGCAGCATTGGGTACCACAGTGCCAAGAGGACTGAGTCAAAGCCTGCTGCAGTTAAACAGAAATATCTCCCCTGACCACAAATATATTCATAACAGCCCTGTCACAGACCAGACAACTTCACCAGCGAGCAGCCACAGCACTCCTTCTTTGGAGTAAAACGAAGTTATGGTTTTATTTTGCTGCCCTCCCTCCTGCAGGCCTCCCGTTCTCCCTCAGCACCCCGTGGGAGCCCCGAAGGCAGCGGGACTCTCCCCGCCCGCTGGTGCGGGTGAGCCACACGAATCGATGTAGCCGTACCCGAATTTACACAGACCGGCCCCCCCAGCAGCCGTCTGTCGCGACACAACCGTGGGCGTCCCACGACCCGCCGGCACCTCCAGCAGCTTTCCGCCTCAGCGGCCAACGACCGCCACCTGCTGGCTCTACTCGGCACCGCCTCACCTCAGCCCCCTCCGCCTCACGGAGCCGCCCGCCACCGCCCCTCTCCTTCCTCCTCCCCATCGCCGTCGCCTCTTGGCACCCGGCGCTGGCCCGCAGCGCTGGGGGCCATGGGAGGTCTTAACCAGGAGCCAGCTGCTGGCACCAGCAGCAGCGGGCGGTGCCGGTGGCTCCCGCATGGTGCTGGCAGCCCGCGGGGCGGGAGGGAACGACCCGCTGCCGCCTGTCTGGGTGGGGAGGGCAGCTCAGACCGGGCACCCAGGCGGCCACCAGACAGCATTAGCTCTGCTAATTGCCCTGCTAATTGCGAATTAGGCGCCGGCAACATGCCAGCGAAGCAAAGATGAATCACAGAATATGAGTTTAAGGGCTCTCTACTGTTAGGGAACCATGAGGCAGGGATACACCTAACAGCACATGCTCATACAGCTACTTCAAGTGGCGTATTTTTCACCACATGAAGTCAGGCCTGGCTTCAGAAACCTTCTCAGTAAATTAAGAAACAGATTTGCTTCTTACGATAGCCTAAACAAAAATAAGTCAGTAACTACTGCTTGAGGCATTACCTACTGTTCATCTAAGAGCTGTGCACCACAGGACAGGTTGCCGTAGGCCACATGGTTTCATTTTGTAGATGGGAAAGTTCCATTTTGCAGGGAATCACATCCTTTTGAAGTTGCAAGATGTTGCCCAGTAATTAACACCACATTCCATATATGTGTATATATATATATGTATTTCCATATCATGAGGCTTGTGTAAATCACTGAGGATTATTCAGCTGAGCACAAGGAAAAACTACAGTAGTCTGTCTTACCACGTCAGAAATAAGGTGGGTTTTTTCCAGTTCAGGGACACTCATGTATTATTGGTACATACTCCTGTAGACCAGGCACTGGTTTTCTGCCACGGACCCAGTGCAGGCAAGTCCTTACTTAAAATTGCCCCAAAGCTACTTCTGTTTACCAGTTACCTCCAGGCTGCAGCCTTTCTATTTTCCTGGGCAACTGTGGAAATGAAGAAATGCTTCATGGGAATGTTTCCTCTGTGAAAAAACAAACACTCCAGTATGAGAAGAATCATAGAATCGTAGGATAGTTAGGGTTGGAAAGGAGAGGGTATTGACGTAAAACCTGCATGAGCTGTACATGACATGTAGGGTCCCAAAAGCTAAAAACAGGCTTAAGGTAACTGCCTGGGACCCACTAATACCCTGCCAGCTGTAGGTGCTTGGCTCCAGATGTGTGAGCAGGCTGTGTGGCCCATTAGGTGCTCAACACTTTGAATTCGTAATGGCTTTAAACCGCAGAGGACTCAGGCCTGCCAAAGCTGCAGACTAGACATGCTTATCGGCCGTGAAATAAAAAAATGCTGTTCTTTATACTCTGCCCTACTTCTCAGATATGGTCAAGCCACACTTGATGAAGAGTTTGGGTAGCCATGTTTTGGTTTGAGCTGGAAACACTGCTACAAATGTAGTTTGCCGTTTCAAAAAGCTGTTTCAAAAGCCTCAGGACTCAGCGTACTCTCCCACACCTTGCTACCAGTAAGTTTTCCTGGCCAACATATGCAAGAGGAGGATGAAACCTGTCACATGGACTTTGTGCCAGTTGTGGTCTTGCACCGCTCTCTCCAGGCTGCATTCCTGTTGTATGTTGTGAGGATTTTGTTTTGTTTTTAAATACGGCTTTTCTGATTGAAATCAGTTTCAATGCAAAAGAAATGCCTGCTCCTGCAGCTCTCAACAAAACCTGCATGTTAAAAGCCTGTGTTGCTGCTCTGGAATATATGATTCCGTGGAGGGTAAAGGAGATTTTCAGGTTTAAAGTCCTGTTATGCAAATCAGTTGTCTTCTGTTCTGCCTTTGCATTAACACAGCCTGTCATGGTTCTTCTGCCATGCTTCATCTTCTATTTTCAAACCTACGTTTTTCCAGACAATTTGATTTCAAAATTATATTTACATTCTTAACATCTCTTAATGAGCTTATTTCATTGGTAGCATAAACCTAATTGTGAGTCACACCAGGGGCACTTTTGCTATGAATATTTCCTCCAATTTAACCTGATCAAAGATTGTTGGGCCATGCAAAAACCACAGCTTCAGACACTGCACTCATGTAGCTTAAGAATGAGTTAAATACTTTAAATAGAAACAGTCTGCTCTAGTTGAGTTAAATTTTTGATAGAGACCAGAGGCTGAGTTCAGACTACCTTTAAAAACCAAGAGCAGTCCTTAATGGATACATTTGGGAGGTACTGTATCCTGTTTTTCTTCCATGGACATGTCCAAAGGTACAAATGCCAACAGCTGTTTCCTTGAAGCTAGCCACCCTCAGTAATAATGGTAAATAGTGGATTGGTACTGTCAGTATTGAAGAGCAATTTATTTATCTATTTATTAACTGTACTCTCTATTCCAGGGCTTTCATGTATTTTACAACTGCTTTTTATGCCTGTTTTTGCTGTTTTATCTTCACATTGACCACATTTGCTCAGATGTAAAATGTCATTCAATTACCAAAAGTTCTACCCTGACAATGTGTGCTGCAGAAAAGGTTGTCACTGACAACACTTGTGTCTCATGCTTCACCCCTTTCTCTGGTGAGCTGTCAGGCCTGCACACGAGGGTAGAACGCAGGCTAGGGAGCCACAAACTCAAGTCCTAACCTAATTTCTGCTTGTTGTAGCTCAGATTTTAAAATCTGATTCCTATATTTGCATTCTTTGTTTGCAGGGGTGGTAAACTTAGCACTCAGCTGCCCAAGATGTTAGCCTGCAGGTCTTTTCAGACAGATAATATGCAGCAGTAAAAGAGGTGTGGGTACTGCAAACTGCTTGAGGTGGTATTATCACTTCAGATGTCTTCTGATCAGACCCGATATGCCATGAGTTAATTGCTAGGAGTTATTCAGGAATTTAGATGTTAACATTCTCTGTACTGAGTTGAAACCATTAGCAAACCACCATGCTTAATTAGAGCTACTCCTTAATAGATCACTGCCAGTCTAGCCCAGCATCACTTCCTGCATTTGCTAAGAAACATTTAGCATCTCATTTACAGGCTAAAAGATTATTTATTTTAGTCCTTGTGCTACATTTCCAAGAAAAAAAAAAAAAAAAAAGTAGTTTTTAATCTTGGATATGAATATACAGAACCCTCATGCCTGTAATGAGCAAGTTCAGTGATAATGCCCTGAGCAAATCAAAAAGTCCTCCTAACAACCTCATCGGAAACCTCCAACCATGCTCTTGGGCCAGGGTTCAACTTAAGCCCAGGCTTAAGCATGTTCTCTTTATATAAGGTCCTTGTCATTAGCAGTCCTCTTAGAGTTGGTTTGTTTTCTGGTCTTTGTTTGATAATTGCTGGGCTGCTACTTGATCTGCTTCTGTGCTTTAGTGGCTGCTTGCCTAGATTTCATGCTGTAGTACTGTATGTTGCTGGTGAGGTCAGTGTTAGCTCATGTGTCTGGTTGTGCTGCTCCTTCTATTAGAGAGAAATCCTGGTCTTGTTGTTCCCTGATCCTCAGAGAGGAAGCTCCATGGGAGAGCTACCTTTCTGGTTGTGCTTGTGAGGGAGTTAAGTGTCCTGCTCCTACTGAATGCTTGGCAAGAGGGGCTGCCTGTCTCACTTGGTGCTGCAGAGGTGTGCTGGAAAGGATGGAGTTACAATCTTTTTTTCTCCCTCTGACTGTTGGCAGTTTAGCTGTACATATCACTTTCACTTAGTTACCCCCGCTAGTCTCTGTATGACACATAAGACTGTCAATGATCTATGTGTCCCAACTAGGGGGGCAGTGTAAGTAACTTTGCTATAGAATAGAATCATAGAATAGTTAGGGTTGGAAAGGACCTTAAGATCATCCAGTTCCAACCCCCCTGCCATGGGCA
>JBCJKH010055599.1:93320-103380 GCA_039877255.1 Loriculus beryllinus | reverse complement strand
TCAAACCTGGCCCTCACCTCTAAACTAGTGAGTTCTGAGACTGACTTTAATTTGAGACCCACTGTGCCCTGCTTTCTTTGATCCAAACTCTGAGTATATGTAATCATCATTTAAAGAAATGGTCTCCTTTGTGAAGAGGAGGCCAAGAAGTGGCCCCAGAGAATGCCTTTCCACATGGAAAGCCACCACCCCCTGATTTGATGGCTTCCATGCTAATGCATCTTTCAAGGGGGCCTCTTTATCCTTCATTGTTACTTATTTGGCTCTTCTTTTATTTCAGTCTTAATTGTCATTAGTGTGGGATGGGTTTTTTTCTAAAGTCATCTGGTGAATAGTAGTTTATTGCATATTGTTGTGTTTGTCTAAAGGCAATTGCACAAGCTTGAAACCTAATTCTTGTAATCTTTCCTACTAGGGATAGCTGGAGATAAATACTGCTCTATGCTTGGTGGGAGTGGGTCTCTACGTTTTGATCATCCATGTCTAAATGTTGAGTAATACTTAAGGGAAAATGTTCTCAAAACATTCCTTAGATGATTATTAGATTATATTTTATGTTTGATAAAAGCTGGAAAATTGTGTAAATATTTGCTTAACATCCCACCCCTAAAGCAATTTATTTCCTTTCTGGCCTTCAACCTTCTTGCTCAGTGAAATGAGATCAGTCACTTTCTGTTTATATTCAGTTTCACTTTGCAGTTTTCATGTACGTGTAGTGAGATTCCCCATTGCAGGGAAGTACTTAAATAATACGTGGGAAATAAAGAAGAAGGGAAAAAGTATTTGCTAGTGTCTTCCCACATTTTAAAAGTAAACGAGTGATTATACTACTTGCATGTTTCATGCTAATAATTAGTGTTAGAAGAAAATTAAAAACATAATGCAGTCCTGTTTTTCTATAATTTCTTTATCACACAGTAAGTGAGGCAGGTTTATATATATTATGTTCCTTTGGCTACTGTTTTAATCTACCTTTAACACAAGTGAACACATGAAAGATCTCCCTCCAAGAGGAAATCACTTTTGAATCTTAGATGCTCCATGGTGGTTGAATCTTCTGGAAAGTGCTGACTTTTTCACATCGACAACAGTGAATACTCACAGAGGTCAAGTGTTTGGCTGGTTTCTCTCATCTGCGTTTTTCTCTGGGATTAATACAGAGTGTGGGTCTCAAAACCACAGACATCAGAATGAATGATTAGAGCTCAACTAAATGGGAGGAGGGGCTTATGGTACATTGTGTTGTGGGAAAACAACCAGCAGAATCAGTTAATTAATTTAAAAGATTGAGGACATTTCTCTGCACTAAGAAGCATTGAAGCATGTTTGTCATACACTGAAAAATGGCTGCTTCAGATGCAAGAGGTCCTGGAGTTTCTCTCAAGTCCTCTTTTTCTCCCCCCATGTTTTTGCAATTAAATACTGGATGAAAATTCTTTTTCCTTTCCTTTTGTTTTTGGTTTGGGTTATTTTTTGTTTTGTTTTAAATGTGTTACTTTTTCCTTAATGGGTAGCAGCTGATTTTTCCTCTGTTGGCTCACTTGGGCACAGAGACAAACCTCCTTTCAAGGAACAGAGTTCCAACATTGTTGTTGATTATTTTAATGGGAAACCATCTGTGTGGTAAGGCAGGCTCTCCAGCTTCTTTCTGGAGAAAAAAAAAAAATCAACAAGAACAACAAAAAGATGCAAGTATTTTAGCCAAAGGTAAAACACTTCCCTCTGGAATGTGGATGGACTCACAAGGAAAATGTGTGTCTCCTCACCTGCTTTTCAAGAGCAGCCAGCCTGTGACAGACAGTCACTTAGGAGCACAACTGGCCTTCAAACTGTAATCTGCTCCTGGGGCTTCCTTCCCACAAAGGTGCAGTTGAGGTCTACTGCTCCTTTTGGGGGACAAAGAACCAGTTTGCTTTACAAGAGGTCTTTGCCCTTCTTTTATCTGGCATATACTCCACCTTACCTTCCCAAAGCTTGAAGGGCATTTCTTGTAGGAATCTTGTGCTTCCTCTGCGTTCTCTTCTGTGGTTTTCATAGCCTGTCAATCCACGGTTTTGATGTCTTTTGACAAGCGCCTTCACTTAGAATCACAATATGGTTGCCCTGAAATAAAAAAAAAAGGTGGCCTTTCTTCCTTCCTTTTTATGGACTAGAGACATCATATGTCAAAGCTTGGTGTAAGGTCACAATAGCACTTTGTGCTCTTTCACATCACTTGCCAAATAACTACTGTTGTGGCAACAGCTGTCACCAAGCATGGTGTTAGCTAGTTTTGCCATGACATGATTGGGTGCCAGTAGTTCTTATATAATGTGAAACACACTCCCAGGCAGTGCAACGAGGCATCTGATTATTAAATTCCTTTAAATGTCATCTGGATTTTTGATTATTTGATATTTTTTTGCATCACTTCAGGTCTGAGATCTGGACAATGTTGTGATTAAAGGAAAAAGAACAGAAAATTCTCTCATTATAGTAAACATTTCCAAGAAAACTCACATCCGAAGCAGACAGCTCTTCTGCTTACATAGACAGCAACAGCAAAGGCTCTGTGAAGGCTATGAGGTGAAGGTTATAATTGTGGCTACCAGTTGTTTGCTGCTTTTTACTGTAGCACTTTCTCTAGTGACAATAAGTGTTATTTATTTTTAGCCTTCTTATTTTAAACTACTTCTGAAAATGAAGAGGTAGGAACCTCGTCAAGTATTTGTTTTTAATACATTGCTTACATTGTGTTCCAAAGCACGGTATTCAGCATAATTGTTAATGATTGAAGCATTAGCATTTAATTATGTAAAGCAATTAAAAAGCTCAATACTACTACTTCTTGGGCTGAGTCCATTAATACAGCAAGCATTAGTAAGATATATATTGAAGAAATTGAACAAGGTCATAAATGTTCTGTGTGCAAAGAGCACCTAATGCTTTTTTCCAAGCCTTTAAGAACTAGTTTTTAAAAAATAATAAAATAAGAAAGCAAAAAAAAAAATACCAAACCAAACACAACTTTGTGAGATGAATAGATAAAAGGCTTTCTTGGTTTAGTTGTGTCAGTTTGGCTTTTTCCTGTAATTGCTGGGGTTGTTTTGTTCCTAAAGAGAGAGCGGATGCCAAGCTGAAGAGGTAATTTCTGAGCGCTGTTTCAAGATATTGTGAAAGTTCTCAACTTTTCTGTAATAAGAAAAATAACACTTCTCTAATGATGTCTGTTTATTGCATATTGTTCTTCTGTATGCAGTTCAGAGCAGCTGGCAGCAAGTACTTGAGAGAAACCCAGGGCTGAAGAAACAGTGTAGGGGAACCTGAGTAGCCCTGAGTACCTGCAGGCTGTGTGCACCAACTCCTCTGGGTGCTGTCAAGCAGTCCTCACCTTACGTCACCATGGATGAAATCGAAAGAGATCATTTGCGTGTGATCCCAGATGTCTTTACATTTGAATCCAAACAGGAAAAAGTTCCTGGCAGCATGTAGTTGGTTTGGAGGTGTTGATACTCCAAACACGTCCGGATGTCACTCTCCTTGCGTCAGATGGGCTGGCTGTGGGGCATACTTTCCTTCGGTAATCTTAGGAGTTACTTGCACAATGAAAAGTCTGAGTTTTTCCAATGTATAAAGAGTAATGGCAGAGGTCTGTAGTTGTAAAGTATCATTATGTGCTCAGAAGTAAAGAGCTCAAACCAAAACCCCTTAATGTGGATATTTCTAAACTTTGGAATCTGAATCTGCATCTGAGTTGTTCGGGTTACATGTGCCAGTAGTGCATTAAGCCAGTGTATGACATGGAAATTTCCCTGAAACTTACAGTATTCCACATCCAGGTGCAGTTACAACTCATTTCTGAAGGCTCTGCTAGACAGTTTCCAAGGGAAAATTTTGTTTAATTTAATACTAAACCAAATCCACTGTACATCTTCAAGTCTACTTACTATTTGAATGTGTGCATAGCAGAAGCAGCACAGGCAGAAATAATACAGTGTTTCACAAAGTGACTTATTTGATCCTTGTGCTTGGAAAAAATACCAACCTGAAGAAGGAGCAAGTTCCCTTTCTAGATCCGCACAATTTTTGCCTTCCCTTGTGATGCTGCAGTTGTGGCATTTTAAAAGGATACAGTTATTTTCAGTCCAAAAGTGAGCTGATTCTTCACACATAGTTGACACTACTGTTTAGGCTGACGAGGGTAAATTTTAGGACAAACCACAGGAAATGGCTTGGAGAGGTGGAGGATATTAAAAAAAATATCGTCCTGCTGCTTTAGAAGTGAAATGAAACACTTCAGGCTCCCTTCTCCCATATGATGTTTAAAACCATTGTTTTGATAATTTTTTTCTTTTGCAAAAAATATTGCAACTATTGAAAACAAATGTGCTTCAAAACATAGTTGGGTTTTTTGTAGTCTCAGACCAAGATAAGTCACATGAAAATCCACTTCTCGTGGAGGGCAACCTGAGGGTTTCTGCAAAAGAGTTTCTTTCCTCCTTCCTCTGTCCCCTCACCCCCTTGGTTTTGGACCAGTTGTGTCCACTTGAGAAAGAACTACTTTCTGTGGGAGCTTTGAGATTGAAAATTATTCGACTTTTTGCTTATGGAAGAATCTGCTTTAGTTGGGAAGTCAGAGCAATATGAACAGAAATAGCACTCCTAAAGCTGACAGACTGTTTTCACTTTGGTATGTAGAGAATGGCAACAGCAGTCATTAGTATTGAGAGAATTCTCTTCTTTCTGTCTCTCTGCCCCTGTTGGAAGTTGAGCAAGGGCTGACCTGAACTTTTGTTTGTTTGTTCTGCTGTGGGGTTAAAGATTCACGCTCCCCCCCTCCAAGAATGTTTTATTCTGTTTTTGTAAGGGGGTGAATTCAACTTTTGTGAAGGCAAAAGAAGAATCCTTGCCTGATATAAGAAACAGCTGAACAAGACCTAAGCTGATAGCTTTTATTTCTTTCTCCCAGCTTTCTACCTGTGAAGAAATACAGTACTTTCAGGGTGAGGGGTGATTGTGAAAAGCAATCACTGAACAAGTAACTGCTTTAAGGCCAATGCTAGAAATGCTTGCCAGTATAGTAATGTCAGTTGGAGGTGTGATTTTTGGCTGCATGCATGTATTGGCAAAAGCCCTAGCATAGGCATGGTTGTACCAGGAAAAAAGGAAAAAAAACCTTTGGCCAGTATATTCTGTTTTGCTTGGGGAAGGTATAAGCTCTAACAACAAAAGCACTATTTTTTCTGCTGGTACGTTGCAACTCCAATAGAAGCTCATGCCAAAACAGTTATACTGTTGTAGTGGCAAAGCTTTTTCATAGACTAGTCTTCTGAGTCTGGTATCCTAACGTTAGCAACTGGACTCCTGTTATTGTTAATTGTAAAAGCAGCAACATCTGAAGGTGATTTGAGTGCCTTAAACTTTGTAGCATTGTAATGGTCTTGAATTTACAGATCTGCATTTCATTTACTCCCCATACTTAAGAGAATTGCAAATGAAATTACAGTGGACTCCATCTTCTTCATGCAAGACATTTCTTTACAATTCTTGTTTAACGGCTTTTTTCTAGCTATAACTCAAGTAAAAAAACTCAGGTGCTTTGCAACTTTTAAAAGCTGAAAAAGGAAGTTACCTTTGGATTGATTTTCTGATTCATTACGTAGCTCTTTATAGTGAAACATGGCTCTTCTAAGTGTGACATGGTCTTCATACCTAGGTATTGCAGATTTCTGTAGTAGTTCGGGTTTTTTCTTAAATATATTTGGATTCTGGAGGAATTTTTGTCATTACCTCATGGGACTGTGCAGTCATTATGTGTGATGCTGCAGGCCTCCTATGTGAATCTTACTTCTATTTTACACACATGTTAGGATGATAAAGAAGTCCTTTTATCTAATACTAAAGCATGCTGCATCAGCCACCTTCAATACAAGAAATCAAAAGGAGCAAATACTCATTCCAGGTGCTGGTTTCAAGACACATGGACATTTCAACTACTGTGTAATCTCTCCAGAGCGCCCTAATACTAGGCTGAGCAAAAGCAATACTGTTCTCAGTACTGGTAGGGAGGGATGCTTCCAGATGTTTTGCAGTCTGCCCTCAGTGATCAGTACTCTTCTCTGCCCATGGCAGGAAGGTTGGAATTAGATGATCTCAAGGTGCTTTCCAACCCTAACTATTCTATGACTCTATCTTCCACTTGTATTTCATGCCAGCTGACTTTTATGAGAAAATACCAACATTTGAACCTTGATCGCTAGACTTTTTGTTCAGCCTACTACTGCTTATTTTGATATGGTAGAAGAGAATGTTATGGTGGTTTGGGTATTTTTATTTTTGCTTTAAATTGCCTCTGACTTCACTGGGTGCAAAATTCAGCCAATGCTAAATGCTTCTGAAAATCCCACCCTTCAGTTGGTTTTAGTTTTGTTGTTGCTTTATATGTCCGGTGTAGGACTCAGTAATATATACTGGCATAACATCTCGCTTCTAGAACAATGATTTATTGTGCTAATTACTGACATTGCAAAACCGCAGACAGTAATCTTGATTTTTTGGGGAAAAAAAAAACA
Source organism: Loriculus beryllinus (assembly GCA_039877255.1). Taxonomy (NCBI): domain Eukaryota; kingdom Metazoa; phylum Chordata; class Aves; order Psittaciformes; family Psittacidae; genus Loriculus; species Loriculus beryllinus. The sequence goes on along the minus strand of JBCJKH010055599.1, from coordinate 96,829 downwards.
ACAACTAAACATGAGGTTAAGACCTATTAATAAAGATAGTTTATGTGAGTCTGGTAGGATAAGAAAGCTGAGAATGTTGAGGTTTGAGAATGTTGAGGTTTAAGAATGTTTCCTTTTCTAAGTTTATGCTCTTCATAGTTTTTTATATAAGAGGAAAAAAAAAATCTGGGAGAGGTTGATGTTTAATCAACATGCATCTGAAGCTCTATCTTCAGTATTCCTGGCCTTTCAGTCTCACAGCTTATCTTTTCCTAGGCTCATGAAGCATAAAATAGGTTAATATCAATAGGTTTTTTAGAATATTTTGACTTTCTGGCATTTTTTCTTTGTTGCTCTGTGACTTGGACAACAAACATTGCGAACTGAGTAGCCTCAGTTTGTTAATCTCTCCCTTGGGTGCATCCTTTCTTAGTTCAGCAAAAACACAAACAAAAAAATCTACTGCATGTGGTCAGGGCTCAGTTTGCTTGGGCTCGTGTGTCTTGTTGAAACCAGAATATTTTCTCTTCAAGACAAACTCAGCCCCTTATTCGTGGTTAGAATTCTCAGTTTTCATTCTGGATTTTAGCTGTTAACCCCTTTGTCATTTCAGGTTGAAAAATCAACCAAAAGAAAAATCATAGTGTCATATGCATGTTTAACATTTTGCTTGTTCAAATAGTTTGAATAGCAAACCAACAAGCGAACAAAAAACCCCAAGCAAGCAGAAGATCACCTAGCCAAAACCAAAAATGAGAAATTTCCTTCTGAAAAGTACAACTTTCAAGAAATTTTGGGTAATGAACTATAAACAGGAGGTTAAAATGGAAACACTCTTGCATCTGAATTTGCAGTGTCTGCTACCCAGTGCTTTAAGTACTTTGGCTGCAAGCAAAAATGTAAAAGACTGACTAAATTCTGGCTTTTGCAGCTTCATTCACAGTTTGAATGGGTTGCTAGCAACTTTCTGCCTGCAGATGACAGGGTAAGATTGGATCTCAGGTGGGGATATGAGGGAGTTCCTCCAGTCCTCTTGCTGTAATTCAAGCTCTTTCATGGCAGCAGTACCTCAGTTCTAGAAATCTAAAGGAGATTTAAACAAAAAATATAGCTTATTGCAAATATTTATTCTTGGGTCACCTAGCAGATGAAATTATAGTGTGGCCAAGGTTTGCCCTATGGTGTGCCCCTTGCCAGGAGAGCAACAAGAAAGAGCTGGGCAAAACAATAGTTTCTGGAGGAACATTTAATTGAAAGCTTTTCCCTTAAAAATATCATCTTTCCAGAAATACAGATGTGCATGATAATCCTATAGGGATATTGGTATTTGGCCTCTAGGATTTTAAGAGTCCTGTTCCCAAGGTTAAGACGTACAGAGAGCCAAATTTTATTTGAAACTATTATATAAGACAGATATGGAAGCTCATGGAGTATTACATTGCAAATCGCATGTTAAAGAGAGACATATGGCTCTTGAGCTATAAAATGAGTAAAGAAAGGAATGATATTTAAAAGATATCTTTAACCACTTGTTTTACTCATTAATCTGCAGTTCACAAAGCATTATTTGCAGCAAAAAAATGCTATTACAGGATTGTTTCTGAAAAGCAAATAAATATTTCAGACATTTTCACTGCTAACATAACTGTAACAATAGCAAAACAAACACTGATGGTGAGCTCTGTTTCTATGAGTGAATGTGTTGAACAGCTGCCACTTTCCACCCTTGAGACTTGTGCGTATCTATGTTGGATGAAGTGATTCCTGTAGCAGATTTGTAATACACTTCATGTTGCAGGAAGGTTAAAGGGAAGAGCTGAATCTGTGATACAGTGCCTTAATGTAGATTTCATCAAATCAAATGAGACTTCAGCCATTAGCATGACAGTGCTGTTGCTTATGAACAAATGCAAAGGTCTGAATGTGCCCCATGGCAAAACTCCTGATCCAGTGCAGCAACATCACAAGGTTCTGTTCTCTTCCACCCTAACTCTCCCATACGTGGCAGGTTTCAGTCTACCAAGTGCTCCCTGGGAAACACGATATCCTATCTCTCTGTATGACCTCAAGGCTGAAGTGTTCTCCTTAACTGCAGCTTCTGAAATAGCATGAGGTGTTCTCAGATATTCAGTCATTCTGAGACTGTTGTTGTTTCTTACTAGATTTATAAGGAAAAAAGCACTCAGAAGTTTATCAAAAGAATTACATTAGGTATTGCCAACTGTGTCATAAACTGAAAAAGGATAGATTTAGATTAGATATTAGGAAGAAGTTCTTTACTGTGAGGGTGGTGAGGCACTGGAACAGGTTGCCCAGAGAAGCTGTGGAATTCATCTAGACCATGAAGTACAGCCTGGGAGCAATTAGATGAGTGGATGTCATAGACTTCAAGGTAACTGTTACTGTAGCTTGGGCCTGAACCTCACTTAGTTGTCTGAGGATGTGAGATGTCCCTAGGTGTTACTGTTAGGGTGTTCGTCAGGCATCTGTCTCCGAGCTCAGCAGGAATTTTGCCTGTGCAAAGTCCTTTTGCCAGTGGCTGTCTGGCATCCTGATGTGTGGGCATTAGACATACATGTATGTACTCATGCTTTTATAAAAAGGCTTTATATAAGTGAATGTTACTTGAAAGACTCAGGACCAACTTGTCAGCTGCCAAATAGAAAGCCCAGTAGTTGTTCCTGCCTCAATAATCTGTCTTTGTTATGCATGATGGTACCACAACAGATCACAAAGTTGCTGAAGGGTTATGTGGTCTTCCTACCCTTCTAGGTACAGTGGTATAACAGCACCTCTTGGCTCTGAAGCTTGCCTCTTTGTTAAAAGTAAAACCTGCCTAGGTGTCACCCTTTATGAAAGAATTCTTCAGAGTTCAAAGTAAATTATCTCAGGGATGATGATAATCATTGGCCTTTAACTGGGGTGCTTAAAATTTAGAAACCAGTTCATGGTTAATCATTTAAGTTCATCAGAAATAAGATTCAAGTCAGGGCAATTAGACAATTGCTTCATTACTCACACTGTCTAATGATGTTCCACTGATCTTTCATGAATGATAATACAGTAGAAGAACTATATAGTTTTAGAATAACTTGTTTCAGTTTTAGATAGTTGAATAGTGACTTACCAAAACTGTTAATAGGAGTTATTCAGGATGTGCTGGCTAAATCCTTTCCAATTAATGCTGAGGTCTTGAAGGGCCAGTCTTAGCTTTTTATTAATATGTTCAGTTTATTAATGTATCTTTTATATATGGATAGTGTGAATGTCTGGTACATCTCAAGATGTTGCATAATTATTATCCTTTTAATTTATTTTACTTGGGTTCTGCTCCTTAGTCTTGCTTAAAATTCAGAAATATTTCATAGCTTAATAACTTAATAACTCATTAGAAAGCTATGACATGTACTTGAGGTTACCTCAAAGGCTATCCATATTAAACAATAAACTTCATATAATTCACTGGTAGTATGACTGTCATTGACCAGTTTAAATATTTAAGGTTGTGTTTTGACCTTTTGCCCTACATT